>JAJOOO010010801.1:0-11427 GCA_029582685.1 Solanum piurae
TAATTGACTTAAGTGACTTAATAACTAACTAATGTGACTTACTTATATGACTTACTAACTGTGACTTAGTGACTAACTAACTTACTTATTTCCTAATGTAACTTGCTTATATGACTAACTAATGTAATGTGACTTAAACTTATGGGAGTACTTAGTAATGTATCTTTTTATTTTTTTTCTCCTTTAATCCTAATGTGACTATTAACTACTAACTAATGTAATTTGACTTGTTAAATTCTCTAAGTCTGACTTATATGAATTAATAACTAACTAATGTAACTTACTTGTGTTATTTACTAACAATGTGACTGCCTTATGCTTACTAATGTGACTGACTGAGTTACTTGTTAAATTTTGTAAGACTTAAATAATTTCTAAGTCTTATTTTTGTGACTTAATAACTAAAAAATGTAGCTTACTTATATGAATTATTAACTGTGACTTAATAACTAACTAAGGTAACTTGCTTATATGACTAACTAATGTAATGTGACTTATACTAATGGGAGTACTTAGTAATGTATCTTTTTATTTTTTCTCCTTTAATTATAATGTGACTACTTACTATGTGACTGTCTTATGCTTACTAATGTGACTTAATACTTACTTATTTCCTATTGTAACTTGCTTATGTTATTTACTAAATCTTTGTAGGTCATTAACATGGTTGTAGTTATCATATACTTTCATCATGAAGGTGAGTGGCTAACCAGTCCAGAACCACATTATGATAAAGGATGTGTTCATTATTGGAGAGGGTATAATCCTGATCTTATATCTTTTTTTTTGACTTAGTGAATGAGTACATAGATATGTTAGGTTTTGTTGGTGTGTAAGAACTTATTGTACTTGCTCCATCTGGGAAATATTTTGAAATAGTAGGTGATGAAGGAGTTAGGACAATAACATCTTTTATCACTACTGACTATAAATCTATTAATTTGTTTTCTACTGAGGATTGTGAATTATCTGTTGATGTACCTAATATTGTAATGCATGATGGATCATTTTTACTTTCACTGATTGTTAATGAAGGCACAGACTGTAGTGAAAGTGAAAGTCACAGTAATAATGAAATGGTGTTTAGTTGTTCAGATTATGATACAGATGAATTAGAAAATTTTGTTACTAAAAAAAGAGGAATATAATTGATAGTTTGCAAGATTATAAGGAGATTGTTAAGGGTATGGCCTTCAAGGACATAGCTGAAGCAAAATAGTTTTGTAAACTTTATGCCCTAACTAAGAAGGTAGAACTGGTTGTGGTGCAGAGTGATAAAGAAAGATTGAGGTATACATGTGGTGCTGAAGGTTGTCCAGTTTTACTTCTTATTTCTGGGGATCTGACCACTCCCGATGTTAGTGTCAAAACACTAGTAGATCACACAGAGTGTGGAACAACATATGACAACTCTTTAGTGGATTACTCAAAAATAGCTCTGTATTTTAAGGAAAAAATGCTAAGTAACCCTAAGTATAAGGTCAAAGAAATGAAGGCTGGCTTACATAGAGTGTTTGAGCTAAATGTAAGTGAAGCAAAGTGAAAGAGAGCCAAAAAGGAGATATTAGAGACTCTAGATGGTAGCTTTGGAGACTTTTACAATAAATTAGAGGGTTATGCTGCTGAATTGAGAAGTTGTAATCCAGGGTCTGACATTGTGATAGATTTATCTAAAGAGGCACTATCTAATGGTAAAAGAAAAATTCTTAGGATGTATATATGCTTTAAGGCAATGAAGCTGGGTTTTAAGTCTAGGTTAAAGGAAACGCTAAGAGACAGGTATTGTGTGCTGTTGGTCAAGACAGTAATAACTCTTTCTACCCTCTAGCTTGGGTTGTGGTAGATAAAGAGACTAAGAGGACTTGTACATGATTCATTCAACATTTGCAACATTCACTTGAACTTTAAAATGATGAAGGATTGACATTCATATCAGATATGTAGAAGGTAATAATATACTACTAATTTGCAATTTATTTAACTTTGCTTAATAATATTTCTTTTATTAATTTTAGTTGTTTTAATTTGATATTTTGGGGCTGCTTGAAGCAGTAAGGACAGTTTTACCTAAAGCACACTAGAGATATTGTGCAAGACATATTGAGGAAAATTGGTAGGGTAAATGTGAGCTGAAAAAATTATTACAGTGGGCTACATGGTCCTCATTTACAGAGGAGTTTGAGGACCAACTTCAAGAGATCAAAGAAGTTGATGAAGATGCTGGACAAGATTTAATAGACAAGTATCCTCCTAAAGCATGGTGTAGAGCCTATTAGATACGGTGTACAAAAATCAGGTTGTGGATAATAACTTTACAGAGTCATTCAATGCTTGGATACTTGAAGCAAGGTACAAGCCAATTATTGAAATGTTGGAAGACATTAGGGTCAAAATAATAGAGAGTTGGCAACAAAAGAGATTGTTGTGAGGAAGTGGAAAGATGATAGGTTTAGTCCTAAAAGTGAGTTGTTGTTTATTGAGTATTTGAAGATTTCCAAGATTTGTAAGGTAAGTGGCAATGGGGATAGTGGCTATGAGGTCACTGAAGGTGCAGATAGACATATTGTCAACTTAAGAGAGAAAAAATGCACATGCAGAACATGAGATCTTACTAAAATTCCATGTCCACATGCAACTAAGGCCATGAAGCACAAGAAAATGATACCAAAAGATGAAATTGATTGGTATTATAATAAGGAGGCAGCCTTGACAATTTACAAACACAAGTTAGAACCTGTTAGGGGAGAACCATTCGGAAAATGTGATCCTTTGCGTGCCATTGAACCACCCGAATTGGTCAAGCTTGTTGGCAGACCTAAGCTTTTGAGGGAAAGAGAAAAGAATGAAGCAGTTAAGAGGCAAGGAGTATGGAAGCAAGCAAGAAAAAAAATGATGACATGTAATAATTGTGGAGAACAAAATCATAATGCAAGAGGATGTGAAAAGGTAATTTTCATTAAATCTTAATTACATCAAATCATTATCCAATTTTACTATTTAATTTTTTATCTTATATTATGATTAATAAGGCAAAGCAGGGGAATCAACCTGCTAAGAAGCAGGGGAAGCAAACTGCTAAGCAAGGAAAAGAAACTGGTAGGGAAAAAAAGAGGCAGCCTAGGAGAGGTTTAATTGATGAAGATAAAGCTTCTGAAGAAGACATAAACTACACAGCCCCACAACCAACACAAGAGAGTCGATCTGAATATGTTGCTTCTAGCAGCTATTTTCCAGTAGCTGAGGATGATGATGAAGACCCCAGGCCTGCCAAGAACAATCTCAGAAGAAGCTTTTCTAACAAGATTGAGAAAGAGACAGAACCCACAAGAACCAATTGAAAGTAAAGTAATAGGCTTCAGAGGTGATAAATATGGTGTTAGTGAACCTACAAATCTTCCCATAACACCAACTGGCTTAACTTGGAATGGAAAGGATGCAATTACTACAAATCAGCTACAAAAGTTGAGGCCAAGAAGGGGATGATGATATTGTGTTGATACTACTGTTTTGTATTTATTGGTGCCTTAAATGATGTTTTTGTGATGTTTTGTTAGTACTATTATGTATAGGTTGATGCCTTTAACTTTAAACTTGTTATTTTGGTACTCTGTTTTGGTACTACTGTTTGTATAGGCTGAGTGTATCAGCTAAACTAACTGACATTCGCTAATATATGACCAATGTTTGAATGTTATGTATGGTGTCTTTGTTGTGCTTTTGTGCAAGTTTAATATTGTCTTTGTTGTGCCTTTGTGCAAGTTTAATAGTGTATTTATTTAGCCTTTGTGCAAGTTTAATAGTGACTTCCATGTTGACAGATTATTTGCACATTTATATTCTACTGGGTAAAGAATAAAGGTTAATTGGACTATCGGATAGGCATATAATAACACCTGAAAACACACGTTTCACAAACAATGGTAAGACAAACTTTCATTTCATTTTCAGATTCTCTAAATACAAGGAAATGTAAGACTTTTTAAGGTTGATTTAACATGTGTTAGTAGAGCAGTTGGAGTCAGTCACCAACAAGCTTTATGGCAATAGTAGAAACTTTATTCATCTTCAACATAGTGATTAATAGAACACCTATAAATACTAGAAATTTTATGGCAAAAGACACAAAATAATGTTCCAAGCCAACTAGAAATTGACAATACGTTTGAAGCAAATATCTACACTAAATAATGGCCAACACTTGAAAATTACATTCAATACACATCTTTCTCATGCTGAAAGAACATCTAAATCACAAAGGAAACAATGACAAATATACGCTAACACAATTCAAAACATAAGATTCACTAATACATAGAAATACTTGAAATAACTAACACTTGAAAACTACATTCAAGAACATATATTCCTCATGCTACACAACAGTCAGTCACTTGAAAATTGCAACAACAAATACCACAAACAAAGTAAATAACAATATACGCAACATCTTCAACTTCGACACTTGCGCTTCCAAATTTCTTGATTTATTCACCTAGAAGTAGTTTAAACTCTCTAAATTCTCCATTTTCAACGTAGCAACTTCCAATTTAGACTTCAATAAGTTTACTTCAATGGAAGAATTTCCTAAAGAACTGTCTACCCACCTCCAAAATCCACAATTTTCAATCTGATAAGAATAATAGAGAAGAACTCATAATCACCAATATACAAGCAGAAATCATGTTAATTTACATTTAGCGAAAAACGTACCTCAGGTTTAGAACATCTATAAAATCTTCTTCTGGGGTTCAATGGAGTCCTTGAAGTGAAACAACGAGCCATTTCACCACAAAAACAAGCCATCATCATGGAGTTACTAATTGAATCACAACTACTTTCAAACATGGTTTTAGGTATGATTTGAGGGAGATGATCGATAGATGAAAAATTGACTAAGAAATATGACGAACAAACGATGGAATCGACGAACAAACGATGGAAACAAAGTAGGTTACGTCTGATGAACTAGGGTTTTTAGTCTTGTAAGATGAACAAAGTAACGGGTGACTTAGGATTTGGGTCTTTTCTTTAGATTTTAGAGGGTATATTTTACCCACAGATCGGGTGGGCTTATTGGGTTATGGGGCGAGTTCTTAGGATTTGGGTTAAAAGAATTGGTCAACCGGGTAGTGGCTTAGAATTTCGCGATGTGTACACAAAGAGGGCGTCGTTAGTGGGAGGGGCAAATGTGCACCGATTATTGGACGGCAAGGGCTGAGATGGACGAAAAATATAACAGAGGGTATAGACGTACCATTTATCAAAATTCGGGGGGTATGAAAGAGATAAATAAATTCTTGAGGTAATTGACTTTGTATTTCATCCTACTTCAAGACATTGCTAGATTTTCTTTTTCGAGTTCTTGACTCAAACAAAAATATATATAATCATAACAAGAAATTACCTTTTAAAATACTCTATTCGTTTTATATTACTTGACCTCTATTTATTTGATATACCTTTTAAGAAAATTTTAATTAGAGACATGTATTTACTAAATTAAGTTTATTAATGATA
The DNA here is from genome assembly GCA_029582685.1 of Solanum piurae. Classification (NCBI taxonomy): domain Eukaryota; kingdom Viridiplantae; phylum Streptophyta; class Magnoliopsida; order Solanales; family Solanaceae; genus Solanum; species Solanum piurae. The sequence goes on from JAJOOO010010801.1 coordinate 5,518, forward strand.
TTTTATACTCTAAATATGATTATTCTAGTTATTTATATAATATTAAAAGTAGTATGGAATTTCTCTCTCTCTCTTCATTTGTTTAAATGATCATGTAAAATGAGACATCTGTTTTAGATATATACATGAGCCAAGTAAAAGAAAACATAGAGATCAATAAGTGTAGTTTTAACAAAAAATAATTATCTTAAATTTTGGCGCTTTCAAAATTCAGGACAAGAAATAGTAATTATTTTTAACTATACTTTGTATTAAATAATCACTCCTTATTAATAGAGTGCTTAATTTTTAAAAAAATATCTAATAAATAAGAATAACTCAATAAATTATATCTTCGTTCTTTTTTAATGAACTTGAAATAAGCTAATACAACACTTATTGTGTGATGAAAAAATAAATGTCATCCCAATTTAAGAGTGAAAGTGCTTTTATTTTATTTTTTGACTCATAAAAAATGTTTTTTTGTTGACATGTATGTGTTTGTCATCTAATAAGTGCCTTGTAATTTTCTTTTAAGTAGGACCAGATATCCAATGATTTTTGACAATCTTATGTATAACCTCTTAGGCATATCTGGTTAAATTACCGCAAATGGAAAAGTTTGAAATGTGATATTTTGTTTTTTTTTTTTTTTTGTTATTGTCCTTAACGCTAATTGAAAAAAGAAATAATAAATTATGGGAAGTGAGTGAATTTAGAGAGGATAATAATATACTTGATTTTATCTATAATTAAGTACTCCCTCCGTTTCACAAAGAATGACCTCCTTTTCTTTTTAGTCAGTTTAAAAAAGAATGACCTCTTTCTTTTTTTGGTAACATTTTAATTTCAGCTTTCCACGTGGCATGTTTAAGGCCACAAAGTTAAAGGGAAATTTTGTACATTTGACATAACTTTAATTTAGGACCACAGATTCAAAAGTCTTTTTTATTTTCTTAAACTTCGTGCCAAGTCAAACTAGATCATTCTTTGTGAAACGGAGGGAGTACTAAGGAAGGGGAAAATGAATATGAAATAGTAATTTTTCTTAGTGGAGTTCTCAAATCATGCTTAAGTGAATATTAATTCATCATAATCATAGACAAACATCATTATAAAGTAATTTTTCTAATGGAGTTCTCAAATCATGCTTAAGTGAATATTAATTTATAGATGTATTGCAATCAATATATCTTAACAAACTCATGCAATGATGTAAAACATGACTAACTATACTTTCTTAACTATTTCAATCACCAATTACTCCCTCCCGTCCATTTTAGTTATTGTGTTTACTAAAAATAACTAATTTAAAATAATTGTTATTTTAGAAAATCAAGATATAATTGATTGTTCTTTTCTATTTTTAGCCTTACTATGTGGAAAATGATTAACTAATATGATGAAAAAGAAAGTAGTAGTAAAATTGAGATAAGAAAAATAAGGATAATAATCAATTATTTTTTATTTAATGTTTTCTTAAAAAATGTGTAAAAAAATATGACAAGTAGAATAGATAGGAGGGAGTAATATGCTTAGTCAACTCGCAGACCCTTTTTAAAAAACCCTTTCACTACTTACAAAAATCATTATTTTCATTGAAATTTCATTTATACAGATAATTTGATTGACTTGAAGAGAAAAAAATTAGTATTTTTACACGAAAAAGTTAGGAAGCTTTTCATTATTTTAGTGAGAATCTGTTTTTCATCATGCATTTTCTCAATGAGTTGATTCATGAGAAAATCATATTTTATAAAATAAAATTTTCATTGATATACGATGGGAAAAATCTCGACTTTCACTACTCTTTCCATTTAAAAATGAATGACCTACTTTCTTTAAAGTCTGTTTAAAAAAGAACGACCCATTTCCTCAACACTTTAATTTCAGCTTTCCACGTGACATGTTTAAGTCCACAAAATTAAAAGACATTTTAGTACATTTGACATAACTTTAATCTAAGACCACAAGATTAAATTTTTTTATTTATTTTCTTTAACTTCATGCCAAATTAAAATAGGTCATTCTTTTTAAAACGAAGAAAGTACTATTTTTAAAAGCTCTTTCTTTTTTACTCTTTTGATGAATCGAACCCACTATATGTCTTTGAATGGGAGTATTACCCCTTGAGCAACCCTTTGTCTACCAACTCATAGACCTAATCATATTGGAAAAGTAAATTCATGTACATCGACTCAACCTTAGTTGACAAGAGGGGCAACAACAATTAATAATCTTTTTTCTTTGGATTCGAGTCAGTAAGTCCACTAATAGGATAAAATCTTTTTTTTAAAAAAAGATATACATTTTCAAAGCGCAAATTGATACCTTTGGTTAAGAATTAAAAAACAATCCCACCATGGCACCACATTCTTCGATAATATCAGTTACTACATCGACTACAATTGGTCAAGCTTTTCGTTTTCACAATGATCAGGCGGAGAATTCCGGCAAACGGGGCAGGTAGACTTCATCTTCAACCACTCATCAACACACTGGACATGGAAACAGTGTTGGCACATAGGTATGAGCCTGATTGAGTCTCCAGTACTGTACTCAACTAGGCATATTGGGCAAGTTAGTGCGTTAAGCCCGGGAAGTCGTAGACTTTCACCAAGGACTACCTACAGAGGCGAATTCAAAATTGAAAGTCAGCAAATTCAAATTGAGTATGATGATATGTTTATGCTTTAATTTTATTCATTTTTGCTTATGTATATACTACTAGAAAAATATGATGGAATTTCAAGAAAGAAAATCCAACTTATAAGAGATAGGAGAACAAAAATAACAACACCAACAATAATATCATATTCAGTGAAATTTTATGAGTGGGATCTGGAGAGGATAGAGTGTGAGAGACTATTTCCGTGAAGTCCTCAGGTCAAGTGAGCAAATCCAAGTATAAAGAAGAAGAAAATAATGAAGAACATATAGCAACTAATAAGAGAAGCAGTGCAAAACCTACAAGAAAGGAATAAGTACAACAAAAAATAGTGCAATAACCCAAACACAATAAACAAATGATGATAAATATCAAAAGCAAGAACTACAAGAATACGACTAACACAACGACAAACACCAATAAACCTGAACCCTCAAAAAACAAGGCAACACTTCACTACCTACTAACCTTCTATGCTGATATATACACGACCTCCACACCCTTCTACTAAGGTCAAGTCCTCGTTAATCTAAAGCTTCGCCATGTCATGTCTAATCACCTCTCCTCAATATCTCTTTTGCCTACCTCTACCTCTCGTCGTGTCTACTATATCCAACCTCCCACACCTCCTTTATTGGGTGTCTGCACATCTCCTCTTCACATGTCCAATTTCCAAACCATCTAAATCAATCTCGCTTTCCTCATACTGTCTACCACAAATACCACTCCTACCTCATTCAAAATAACTTCATTCTTAATCTTATCTGTTCCACCACCTAATTTATATGTCATATGCATTTCAAATAAAAATTAATAATTTAAAATAAACTTACAGAACTCGTTCTAAATCTTCCTTCTGATTACCTTTTGGTACGATTGAATCGTACAATCATCAAGGCCTGAAGTAGGTAGAGTTACTATCACAGAGGATTCCCGAGGCAACGTAGATGTTGCCTCGAGAACCTGGAGCCGACGCCGGCGAATGGCGTCGAGATGCAATCGACAAGCTATACATATTAAACAGAGGAGGGATGGTACAAGTAGGGAAATTGTAACCATTAGGACTAAAACAATTGTTTCACGAGAAGTCATGCTTGTGAAAAGTTTTATTTGTGAGATGACAACGAAACTAGAGAGAAGCCAATTAATAACACGATTTCCTAAATTGTTACTCCCTCGGTCTCAAATTAATTATCATATTTTATTGTCAAAAGTCAATTTAACTTATTTTTAAAGTTAAATTACATCAGATTAATCTAATATTTTATATTGTAATTAAAATCTAGACATTCAAAAATTATGTGATAAGTATTATAAGTTACAATTTTTCTCACGTTAATTTGATGAAAATATATTTTAAAATATTAATTAATCAAAATAATTTTTAAAAGCGAAACATGACAACTAATATGAGACAAAAGGAGTAGGCACTTGGTCAATTTGTGTTATTGTCGTCTACTAGCTAAGTTGACATTATAATTTACTTTATTTAATATATTCCTTATTATTGTGTGAAGGCATGCTATTAAATATCATCATAATATCTACTAATTAAGTTGACATTATGTTTTAATATTATTTCCTTTGTACTGAAGATTCGTCATACATAGCATTTTGAGCCAACTCAATACTATTCTGCATAGTTTCTAATAAAGGAAAATTCTTCTTTGCTAATTGCTTACGTTTTTAGATAAGGTGACCATACCATTGAAATTTGAAGTTTAGCTTTTTTCCCCTTAACTTTCTGCCTAAATTTTTAAATCTTCTATTTATTTAACATGTACAAGAGGACACTAATTTAATGAAGTTGAGTTTTCAGCACAAAAGTTCTTTTATTAAATTCCTTTTTCCATAATTGATTAAGAATTTTGTGAACTCAACTATTTTGAAGAAATTGAGGAGCCAATGTCCCTTCAGATTAATGAAAGCTAATTAAGTTCCTTGTACTCCCTCCGTCCACAATTGTTTGACAGGTATACTAAAAATAGATGTCCAAGATTAATTGTCAATTTAAACAATCAAGAAATAGTTAGTCATTTTTTTCTAATTCTGCCCTTAATGATAGTGTAGTTCAATTGAAAAGTTATGTGGACTTTTGGTATTCTTAGTATAGTAGGGTTATATTAGTCAAATTACACCTTGTATTAAATTTTCCTTGAGGGGTGTGCATGACCTTACCCTGACAAACAATTGTGGACGGAGGGAGTACTATTTTATTTTAGTACTCAAATGCAAACCTTACATGATAATGCAGTCATCAAGGAAAGGTAAAACTAATGAGTTTCACATGATGTAATTAATAATAAATTATACAAGAGGGGGTGGAGGGAGGGTGCTTTAGAAGAAGAACCAGGGCATTATAAATATACTAGTGAAATTATCTGCGCTTCGCGCGGCTATATAAAATATTTATAAGATGATAATATGTAATATGTAATATTTAGGTTAATATCGAATATATAGATAATATTAATATTTCTCTTCATCTGCGATATAATACGTTTTTTATTTTTTTAAAACATATAAAATATAATATTTTCTTATATGTATATAGTAGAACAAAATATTCACCTTGGTGAAGTAAATGAAATAAGAGGTAATATGTTGAAATAACAATATATTCTATTACGTTGAAAATATTTTATATGTTTTAACTTCCTCTATCTTTTGTAGGAGTACTGATTTTCTATATAAACTCTGATTTCGTAAAAACAAAATTGAATTTCTTATTATGTCTTTATTATTACATTTATTTATTATAATTTTTTAAACATTAATTAAATATTTATAAGAATTATGAAAAATGAAACATACAAAGTTATGAATAATATTTAATATTAGAAGTTACAAGTAAGATGAAGAGACATGAGTTATAAATAATTCAAATGTATAATTTTATTAGACATTAAATGTATTACTAATTAATTATGCATTGATTTTATTTGTAAAATAAATAAATAAAAATAAGGGGCGAAAATACAAAAAATGAACAAAGAAAATATAATAATCGGTGACTGCATAAAAATTATAAATACATTTCAAATAAAAAAGAACGGTGACGAAAACAGATTGTTACATAGGCAAAAAATGGCATCATGAAACTAATATTTTATTTTTCAAATACTTTTTTGCAAGTATAATAAAAATGAAACTCCTAATCATCATAATTTTTTGTTGTTGTTGTTGAAATGAGATAATTACATTAATTTTGCTTCATAGCAAAGAAAAAGTAGAATAATAAAGGATCAAATTATTAGCGTTGA
>JAJOOO010010803.1:0-12929 GCA_029582685.1 Solanum piurae
GATAACTTAAGCTTGAACAACAAAAAAATATTACTTTAAATAACTTGTCCATATTTAAGCAAAGTGCATCTCAACAATTAGCAACATCAGAAAGGAAAGGATCCATTAGCAAGTCAGCAGCAGATGGTCTTGCTCTTGGTTGTCCAATGCATTTTTCAATGAAATCCTTCAACTCTTTATCACTCACTTTGTTGAAAGCTTGAGGCTTTACTCCTGAAGTAACCTTCCTGTATAATTTGGCTAGGCTTTCACATTCACTATATGGTATTTCCATAGTGGCCATTTCTAGCAAGCACATTCCAAATGAGTAAATATCTACTAACTCTGTGTAGTCCTCTTCATATAGTTCTGGTGCCATATACCCTGGTGTCCCTAGCATTGAATGTGCTGCATGACTCTTCCCTACTATTGTAGCCAACCCAAGATCACCTATTTTTACCTGTATAAACATAACAACTATGATAATTAGCGCATTGCTATGTTACAAGTAGAGGCGGATTCATGATTTTAAGGTTCTTAGTGGTAAAAGCAATTGTATGTTGGTATTTGAGTTGACTATTTAGTGGTTTTAAGGTCCATGACTAATAGGCATCTAGACTGATGACAAGCTTCTGAAGAAGGGGTGCATGTGATATCATAAGCGAATCTTACATCAAAATAAGAGAGGAATTGAAAGTGAAGATCAGCTTTATAAGGCATATCACAAGTTCACAGGATATGCACGTTTTTGGGCTCAATGATGGCATAGCTCTAGGGACAAATCCGTGAGGTTTGTTGAGTCTAAAAACAATGCATGTCAAGGGCTTGAGTTGTGACAAAAATATTGGGTTTGGGTCAACAAAGATGATTCCTATAATACATTACACCAGTCGAGTTCAAAGGAATTTCAAAATGAAGATATTTTTGTTTTGTTCAAAACTTGTTGCAGAACCATCTATTTGGTCAAATACCTAGCAACAAACTCGTATATTATCAGAACTCAGTGTGAATCATCATTGTGTATGTCCTTTTAAAAAAAAAAATGTTTTAGAATTGGGACCTCAAATTCTCAATAACTTCTGATAAGAAAAACATTAAACTAAAGACAAATAGAATGATCAAAATTGAATTACCTTTCCAACATTCCCATTGATAAATATGTTGCTGCAATTAAGATCTCTATGAATAACACAAGGATCATGAGTATGCAAATAATCCAACCCCTGCAATATCTGTGTAGACCAATTCTTCAACGCCTTAATAGAAACGCGACGATGCTTCTTCCTATAATCCCTCAAATTCCCAGACACACATTCCTCAGTGATGAAATTGAGTATGTTATGTTCCTTATCTCTCCAGAAATGATACAACACAATGATATTATCATTCTTCAAGTTCTTCAACAACGTAATCTCAGAACGAATTTTACTTATAACATAAGGCATGTCAATAAATTTACTCAATTGAATTTGATTCCACGCTACATCTCTTCCTTCTTGTATATCAAATGCTCTGTATACTTTCTTCACAGCACCATGGCCTAATAACTCCGCGTATCGCCCAAATCTCCCTGATGGATCAACTTCAGCAAATAATTCATTTTCTTCTTCAATTGAATCAGCACTTGCAGATGGCATTTTTAGCTCTACTGAAATAATTTTTTTTTAAAAAAAAAAAAATAAGAACTCGACTCTTCTGTTATTCAATATTCACAATATTATCATCTTTTTATAGAACTATATATTATTATCGAGATTATTCAGACCATATATACGCAAGGTGAAGAAACTTACTTACCTTTAGCTAGATGAGGAATAGAGAGGTAGTAAATAAATTGGAGATGAGGAATAGAGAGGGAGTAAATAAATTGGAGGATGAATGTATTAAGGCAATTGATAAATTTAATGCAAAAGCCTTATGTTATATTTATAGAGAAAAGTCTAATTCAAGTAAAATAAGGATTGGATTATACGTAGACATGCAAATATTAATTTCTACGTAGTTTCAAAAGTTATCAACTATATTGTCAGCTCATCAATGTCACGTGTGTGTTGCCATTATAATTGGTAAATAATTTATATTTATACTTAGGTTTTTTTTTTTTTTATTTAAAATTTTAGTTAAAGAAGAAAATACTAATGTTTTCGAACAATATCAATAACAATTATGCTTCAATCTCAAACCAACTAAGATTGGGTCACTCTGAAAAAAATATTTCTATTTTTAGGTGGTTTTTAATTTTTCTCCTTAAATTTTATGGTCTTTAATATCTTCCTTTTAACACCTTAAATAATAAATATGCGGACAAAAATATCCCTATTTTTTTATAAAATAAATCATAGTTAAGAATACTTTGGATAACAATTTTTTTTTTATAAAAAATAAGTAATAAGGATAAAAATTAAAGACCATCAATTTAAGGGATAAAAATTAAAGATTACGTCAAATAAGGGCAGTCCATGCAAAAACTTAATAGCTCACATGCAAAAACTTAATATCTCACTTTCTAAGTAAACAATCCAAAGTTGAGTGACTTTCTAAGTGAACTATTCAAAATTGAGTGACCATATGAGATATTATCTCATAAATTTTTGTTACAAGGTTTGCGAGTTGATGTTTATTTCACTTAGAGGCTTAAAATCTAACAAACTTCAAATGTACTTTTTAAAATTTTTTAGATGTAAATTATTTTTTATAATTAATTTTTCTAATATTTTAGATACAAATTATTACTTAATATTTTTTTTATAAACGATTTCTTCAAATATATATTTTTAATTATTAATTTTAGATAATATTTTAGTAATTCAACTTTGAAAACCATCATTTTACTGAATCAATCATTATATACATGGTTGACATAATTCTATAAGTAATAAGTTGACAAATTCTAAATAATTAAAGATAAGAGTTAAAATTATAGAGTTTGATTCAACAAGTAGATAATTTGGCATACCCCATTTTTAATATGTTTGTTGTAATGCTTGAAAATTAAGAAGAAATAAAAAAAATAAAAATATTTGCAATTCACTTTCTTCAACACTTGACTATTGATTCATATTTTAGTAAAAAAAACATACTTAAAGTATCTCAATTTATTGAGTTTTTATCCAAACTATCATGTGTTTACTTTTTTCAATCCAAACTATTACCAACTACTTATTCAAACACATCTGAACCATCAATTATTCTCTTTTCCTACCAGAAATAATAAATATCACTATTATTCGTGTAGTAAAAGAAACAATTGATAATTGAGACCATCGATAAATTGGTGATAGTTCAAATAGATGTGCACCTAATAATTAATTCAAAAAACTCAAAAAAAATAAATTAAAATACTAATATCCCTCAAATAATTAGTAAAATTCATTGAATATATGCTTACAAAAAAAATAAATATCAAAGTTGCATCACATTTCTTCAATTTACAATTTTCTATTCAATTTGCAAGTTGGATATTTTTTTAAAATATTATTTGCAAGTTGGAGAAAAGCTAGGACAAGCATGTGAATATGTTGAAAAAGTCAGAAAAGAATTTATGGCTGCTAAGTCTCAAATATCTTGAAGAAAAAAATATCGAGGTGTTCCCATATAAGATTGCATAACATATCCGTGGTATGAATATTGCTGTCACCATACAACAGAATACAGAGAGCAAAGTAAGTAATACACTAAAATAGTTCATGTCATGTGCCATCCGTGCCCAAAATAACACTTCACATTCACTGAATCTCCCAACACAAGCAACCAACAATTAATTGTGTTACCACCTAGCGTAATTGGTAAAGTTGTTATTGTGTGATCAGAAGGTCGCGAGTTTGAATTATGAAAATAATCGATAAAGTTGTTGTTGTGTGATCGGAAGGTCACGAGTTTGAATTGTGAAAATAATTTATTGTAAAAAGACAGTGCAATGCGCTTAGTAGACCAGACTGTCCTTTTACAACCTACCTAGAATTTGAATTCTTTAAGTTCTTAATATTGATCAAATTGTATTTTAAAAACATAAAAGGATTAATATTGCTCTTAAATTACGTGAAATTGAACAAAAATGCCCTTAGTTAATAGTTTGGTTTAAAAATGCCCGACTGTCAGTAATTTGATCTAAAAATGTCCCTATTGTTACTTAATGGATCAAAATTGCCCCTTTTCCTAATAAATGTATTATTTCATTTCTTTTTAAAATGTCATTCTTTTCCTAATAAAAATATTACTTTTAAAGAATTAGCAGTGGAGACCAAACTATTAGTGGTTTAACTATTTTTGGACCAAACTAATGACGACACAACATTTTAGACTAAACTATTAATTGATGACATTTTTGCTCAATTTCACATAGTTCAAGGCATTTTTTTTTATCCTTTTCCGTTTTAAAATAATAAGTTCACACCTACTATTTGTTGCGATTTTAATGAATTTTAAAACAAATTTATGTTCCACGTCGAAAATACTGACCTGGTGATTAAGCATTGCATCGGCCAAGACATTGAGGCCAGATGCAAAATATCATAACATAAGTAGATCCAAGATTTTAAATTTGTAATCATAGAGCTTTGGATGTACCGAGTGTGTGTGTGAAATGTACGTTATATAGGAGGACTTCATAATACTCATCCAACATCAGCTTATTATAATTTTCACGTCTCAAATTAACCATATTGTCCTATGCATTTAGAATCCCATCTACTTTGAGCTGAAGATAAAGCATTAAAAAACTTCTAATAATAATATCAAAGAAGAAATCTCAGCAATGACATTGACAATCTCCTCTTAAAGCAAAGTATCAGTTCAAATGAAGAGATATCTTTCCCTCTTATGAACACAATTAATTTGTAATCAAAATTATTTCAGGCACATGAGTTACAATCATAACAATAATGATGGCTTTCAACAGACTTCAAGCTCATTTAGTAGCAAAGTCAACAAATAACCATGACTTAACACTTCCCCAAGTAAAAAAAAAGGGCACAAGTAAGTCCTGTTCTTTTTAACAACCGCAGCCAGCAATCAAGTAAGATACAGGTGCCGAGTAACTTTCTCCATCAAAACTTAAGCATACTAGAAAAACACTTCAATGTTTTAGCAAACATAAATGACCACAAGTTCATGACCAGTCTAATCACAAGTTATATGATCTATATTGTGCAGTTGAGATATAGATGGTGTAACTCTTATTTAGTTTATCAAATTCTAAAGAAAAAGTTACAGTGCTCTATTAATGGTCACCAACAACAGTTCACTACAAATGATTCCCCCACCTGACCATTATAGCAACTTCAACCGTCTTAACCTTTCTCTTTTCCACACAAATTCCTCTGTTATAAGAACCCAATACAGGATAGCTCAACTGAAGGCACTCATCCTTCACCTCTAACCTTAGAAGTTGGATGTTTGTTCAAGTCACCAATGGAGAAAATGAAAAAAACTCCACCGTTGATTCCCAGACATGGGAGTATAGGTGGGGTGCTTTTTCTTAATTACTACAAGTAAGAGCATCCTAGGTACTAAACTCAACTTATGGGAAAACATATTAGCAAGCTACCCTCAATTGACATGCTACTTGCAAGAGCAATTCAACTTCAACAAGTGAAGTTTTTGCCACAAGAGAATCATTCCTGAATCCTATGTATTAGACTAGTCACTAGAGTTTCTTTAATAAATATGTTGCTTTAACTATAAAACTTGTTGTAATACCTTTACTCAACTTGCCCACCTTTCTTAACTCACATGCATTACCAGTTTACCACTTCCTCTCTTTCCCAAAAGTTCAGGGGATCGACGAACCGAGTGGCCTAGAATGGAGTTTTGACTTCTCACCTTTATCTACCAGAAGCAGAATTAGTACCAGGGTATCAAACCGAATATTCCTATATCAATTTTTGTTTATTTTACATTGTTTTCATATCTTAATCTACTAGTTTCTTCATTATTTGTAACAGCTCTTACTTTGGTTTATCATATGCTCCTTTTTAAAAAACCTAAATACAGTAAGGAAAGCGAGCAAAATTGCTCTGATAAAGGAATAATTACCAATGTGTTAACAAGAGCTGACAATCAGTGAAATCCCAAAAACCCAACAGCAAGAAAGGCGAAAGTTCCTAATTAATTTTTTCCATCCAAATCAAAAGAGACCATAGATGGCCTTAAAAAAAAACTTGGTTTTCCATATGCACTATTCCACTCAGGCTAGTTTTACTAGGCACGAGACTTTGGATAAGATCTCAGGGGATTAAATATGTTAACCTGCAATGAAGTAAAATTCTTCTGGAAAAATCAGCGGAAAAAATTGTATGATGGGGTCCTTTGTGCTCCACAAAAGGGAAAGAAAAGAGCTAAAACGTGGCAGAACAATGGATTTAAGTCACTGCATCTCGTCAGATAGAAGATAAAAATATAAAGAAATTTTACATCTGCCGCAACACTATGCTGCCAATGGGCACCATTTACAAACTACCACGACATACTGGAACTAGTGAAGGTATTGTATATTACATCTAGTGATGTCATCAAACATTAAGAAGCTGAAAACACACTAGCGCATATCTGGTTCTCTAACAGAAGACTTCAGAGAAGTCAGAACTATGTTCAACCTGACAAGCTGTCACCTTGGCCTCACCCCTATCTACATGCCACAACAAAACCTGTATTAATAAACACACTAATACACGACCTTGACCGCAAAGATAAATATCCTCCACAAATCTATCAACTGACTTTCCCACACCCACTAATCTCCCTTTATAAGTTGCATTCATTCGGTTAGACAACCGCTCAAGGTTGAAATGTGGATATCTACATGTTCTATAGCAAGTTCAAGGCGTCTGAAAATGGATCTTTAGTACTTCTTCCACCCCCCAAACCCCAAAAGGTTACACAACTGGTGAGCAAGTGAAATATAAATTTGCCTATTGGGTACACAGTGCTAATTGGTCTCCTTTACAACTAACATAAAGATGGAGAAACAGCAAAACAAGTTAAGCTACAAAAGAATCAAAACGAACGAAAATTTAATATTTAACAAGAACACTCATCAGCTTGCTACACAGGAATTGTTCATTGCTTTCAAATGGATAAGCAGCTTTCCCATAAGGGAATAGCTCAGCTTACTTGAGAAAACTAAAGCTCTATCAGTCCATAAAGTGATAAATAACGAGTTTGATAAGCAACACAGGAAAAAGGAATGAGACATAATCATAACTAGCAAATTCAAGATTTCCACATTTACAGACATCAACAGATGCAAAGACAACATTTAGTAAAGCTTAGGTAAAAGAGATAAAGATTGAGTATGGTTAACATGTTATTACCAATATATTTTTTTGATAAGGAACAGGTAATTACCAATACATTGCTATAAGACAATTACCAAGGAGGATTAGATCCTTCTCTTACAGATGGTGACCTGGAATCTAGACTACCTTCTCTTCCTAACCTTGACAAACTCCTGCCAGTTTTAGGAGTACTCAGTCCAGGACTTGCACCACGGTAACTTGCTCGGAGAGATTCATCTAAAGAGTGAGATGACTTGGCAATTGCCTTTCGCATAAACTTCTGTGCAGCAGGTGAAAGAGTACGTGCAGCTGGACTAGCACTCCCTCCTCTAACTGGTGAAGGTAATGGTGGTTTCTGAAACATCTTTGACCTCTCCCTCAACTTACGAGCAGCTTCACGAGATAAAGAATGAGCCTTTGTATCTCTGGAGGGTGGCATTGGGATTTTATACTGAGGGCCTTCACCATTTCCACCAATATCAATGGGTGTGTCCTCCTGCTCCAGCCGCAAAGGTGTTCCTTCAATTTCTCCCCACGTTATAAACGGTGATCCATCCACACCAGGCGCGGGTGAAGGAGTACTAACAAAACTATATCCATTCTCAGCCTTCTTTCCCGACTCAACAAAGAACTGATTCGGGGTCTTCCGCAGGTCATCCAAATCATACTTCTTTGTCTTATCACCTCTATCAAGAAAAGGAACCGGAGTTGCCCCAGGAATAGGTGTATAAAGCACAGCCACTGTCTCATCCTCTTTCGGCTGTGATTCCATCATCTTACCATGAAACCTTGTATTCACCTTACTAACTTCTTTCGTCAATCCCTTAAGCCTCTCAGCTCTTTCTTCTTCAGTCAAGGCTACTTCCCCATTATCCGCCGGATGATACATCAGCAAATTCTTAGCAGCGTATTTCCACCCTTCCAATGTAGCCACAGGCTGATCTGATGTCCCATATCCATCAGTAACTACCTTCGCCCTCTTAGAATCCTCAATCAACTTCATCTCCTCCTCCTTTTCACCTTCCAACAAATACCCATATTTCTCCTTCCTTTTCCTGTTCACTTTCTCAATAAGCTTTGAAAAACTCTCATTATCCTCACTCGTATACCTCCTAAAAAACTCATCTAAACTCAAAGACCCATCCACCTCACCACCACCTCCCTCAGCATTATTCCCAACACTAGACCAATTATTACCATTAACTACACTAGGAGTGGGAGTTTTATAAGGATCATCAAACGGAGTAGTCGAATTTCGAAAGAAAGTCGAACCAGGGGTTCGTAATTTACCTTCAGTGCTCGATCCAACAGCTCTACCTCCCCTTCGTTCGATAATTTTCAACTGAGCATCACGAATTTGAACCGGATCGCCTGTGCGAATCGCTTCAAGCCAATCAAGACGATCGCGAAGCTTGGGGATATCTGGGAAGAAATCACGCTCGATTATTTTCTCTATAGCGGCCACATATGTATCCTCATCGAGTACTTTCGACCGGCGTTTATTGGTTGGTACTGTAGAAGAATTACTGTTGTGGAGGGTTGAATTAGGGTTTTGCTCGGCCAACGACGGCGAAGGAGACGGCGTTGATAGGTGGCGCGGGGAGTGTCCCGGCGATAACAACATGGTTGATGAAGAACGAAAATTTGTGTATAGAAAGTAGAATGAGAAGAAAGACGAAGAAGAATGTAATATATGTAGAGCGGCGGTGACCCAATTGCGAAGGGACAAGGAAAGCCAGATTTGACCTCCAATTTGTTGAACGCGTTCTCTTTTTCCACTTTTGGGAATATTTTTCACAAAAAATAAATTATGCGGATCTCTAAATTACGAAATAAGTATCGTATTAATTTTATACATAAGTTGTTATTAAATATGAATAAGAATTATGCAAGTATTAATAATATAAGGATTAATTATGGGTAAATTTATGTATTATTTTACAGAAATATCAGTTATACAAAGATTAATTATTCATGTATTAGCTATGCAAGTTTGTAAATTATCGTCATATTAATTTTATATATGAATAACTTATTTTCTATCTACCTATCAAATGTTGTATAATTTATACGAAAAATTAATACATTGATAACTTGTTTCTGATCCAATTATCAAACATCCCCATGGTGTACTTTCATGTGATAGATGGCTAGAGTTATCTTCGTGACTTGTACATGTATTAATTAAGTTGATTTCTAAATTTTAAATCAGATACTATATTAATTTTATAAATGAATAATCTACCTCCTAATCAACTATCAAACATAGTATTACTTATGCAGATTTTAATATAATTTTTTTACACAAATATCATAGTGTTAAGAGCTAATTACATCATATTACTACTCTTTTCCAAATTACAAAAATCCCTTAAATTTGGTGGAATTCGGATACATCTCAAAACGTCCCATCACGTTTCGATTTCAGATACATTCCTCAACATCCAGATACATCACGTCTCGATTTTGAATACATCACTCAATGTTTTGATACATTGCGTATGTACGATACATCTAGTAAAGTGATGTATCCGACCGATCATCGCATAAAGTGATGTATTTGAAATAGGAGAAAGTAGAAATTTTTGTAATTTTTTCAAATGATAGAAAATTTAAAGAATATAATAAAATAAGTTGTATATTTAGGTAATTTTTCCTATAACTCATGTCTAAACAAAACACCCCTTAATTAATTTACATTAATTACACTAACCGGTCTTGACTCGGAAAACCCGATTCTACTCTATTGCCGGTTTTACAACCTCATCGAACCGGTCCCGTTGAAGTATTACAGATATACAGCAAACGTTCACACCATTTGACTGAAGCAAACCAAAGCCCCTTGGTGCGCATCTCAATTTCTCGATACGCTGAGATCAGAGTGACCATAGATGGCTGATTCCGCCAATTCGAAGAACTATGGAGTCCCAATTTACGGTGCCGGTTGGGTTCCACCGAGCGCTTTCAGATCTGCCGTCGAACCGTCGGCCGATGATGAAAAGGACGACGGAGACAAATCATCGTCCTCGGAAACGGGAAACTATGTTGTCCTTTCCGGAGGCGGTGGGGAAGGGAATATCGGTATTCGTAACGCTCTCATTGTTGCTCAATTTGATTTTGATTCTAATGTGCTCTCTGATGAACCTGTAAGTCATAAATCTTCATTCTTATGATTCCATGTACAGTGCTTTTATGCAAATTGAATTGCTCTATAGATTATATTTGTGCCTATGCTCATCATATACGCAAATGTTGTGTTCTTCCTAGATTCGTCTGTGTGATCTTTAAGAAGCTAAGGTCTATGAAATTGCAGACTATATGAATTCATGATGACTTTTAGTTTTCAAGTGATCAAATGACCGAAACTGATGGAAACTAACTTAGCAAAGTATTAATTTTTTTTCTGATTCCTCGGATCCAGGGGACTTTTAAAAATAAGCTCTTTCCGCCTCACAAAAGCTTGGCCAAACAGGCTATAGCTTCGCAAAGTAGTAGTTTTTGTTCATTTCTTGGATCCGGGGGACTGATGTACAGCTACAGAAGTTATGGAATCAATATGTATTACAGTCAACGGGTTTCTTTAACTTTTAAACATGCATCATTATGTAGCTTAATGATCTATCCCTTCTATTTTATTTGTATTTGTCTTATGATACTATTTCTGTTTTGAAACATTTGAATATGTTCGACACTATTCTATTTCTGTTTAGCTTCCACAAGAATCATAACTTTCAAGAATCTGAAGCAATTAATTTTTTTGAATTTTATACTTTAGTTTGATGATCTTTTGTTCATACTAACTTTCAATCATTAACTTACTATTTTCTTCATAGTCGAAATGAATATCTTAAACTTTGTGTGGTGTCAAGCATAGTCATATAAATTGAGTTGGAGGGAGTACATGATGAAACTATTTTGGGCATTATAATAATCTTTTGTCTTGGGGAAATTCTTGGTGAAGCCTAAATCTTGCTTGCTGAAAGATGAGAAGGGCTCGGATGGGTTGACCACAGACATCAGATTTGCTATTTTTCAGTGCAGCACGTTATCTTTGTCAGACCTAGTTCCTTCTGATGCTTATAGATTAACATTTTCAGCTGTTCTAGCCCTAATAAAACTATTCTTTTTACAAGAGCTTTAGCTAAAACTATCAAGTACATCCAAAAGCAACAATATATCAGTGATCTTTATGATTGGTGAAATAACTTTAATTCCATTGCCATGTATGCTCTTCACTTTTGCTTTCTTTGAAACATTAGAAGAGCATGATAGATTATATTTGTTGCCTCCTTGGATCAGATTGACTAAAATTATGTGCTTTGTTGAAGGTGGCTAGGTTAGGAACTGGAGGTGATCTGCCTTATAGGATGGCAGTACATCCAGGTGGAGAAGGTCTTATATGCTCATTGCCAAAAGGCTGCAGGTAAAGTTTGTGCAATGGGATTTACTTTGAAGGCTTAGATTACTATTCATGTTGAGTATATCTCTTCATTCTTTTCACCCCTCACTTTGTGACTTGTGAGTGGCGGCACGGGCTGAGGGGAGCATAGAATCACAAAAGCATACTGTTGCTGATAGAACAGTTAGGGGTTTATGTAGTTAAGGACTAAAGTGATATCACTTGACATCAACTCTACAACTTTTTGAAATTGTTCATTTTTGTGATTTTTCTCCTCTATCTGGTTAGTTGCTTTAGCAAACTTAGTCCACAGTAGACCACTTGCAGTAATTAAGCTTGGAATTTTTGCCTGTACTTTTGGCGAGTAGTGTGGGTAAGCATCTAATCAATGTGTTACCTGTGTAGATGGTTTGACTGGGATTTTCAGACAACTGAAAATCGTTCATTGGGTCTGCGATCATCTGAGAAAGTACTTGAGCCATTGGAAGATGTTGGACAACAATTAGCGCTAACTTTTAACAATGAAGGTTCTTTACTTGCTGTCGGTGGCGAGGTAGATATCTTCCCTTAAACTATTTCAGGTTGAAAAGGAAGTATGGTTATTGCTTGCCATTGAAGGAAAAATGTTCAATGTGAAGGCACTACTGTTTTGTTCATTGTGTATGAAACATTTAAGAAGGCCAGTTTTGTAAGCTCCGGTTATTCTCATACTTCGGTAAAAGTTGGACAAAGTGTTTTTTAAAAACATAACCAGGAAAGTAGGTCTCTGTTTATTTTGCCCTCTAAAATATTCTTGTAAGCTATGGGTTAGATTGTCTTTAAAGGAAAAGGAGGAGGTGGTCTGAGTACAAATTATAGCACCACTAGTTAACATCACTAATTACCAAAAGAAACACTGGTGGTACATATGTTCTCCCTGCATTAAACTGTAAAGGTTGCAGAAAGTGGCTTGATGAGAAAAGGTTGCAGAAAGTGCTTTAAAAAGCTGGGTTGTTTTCCTCCCTGAAATCTTGTTCTGCCCCACAAGTTATAATTAGATGTACAGGAGAAGGGAGTAAACTCAGGATTATAGCCTGATTCTTTGGCATCACTCTGTAAGCGATAAAAGGTTTCATCAGTCTTAGTTACGAATATCTTGTATGTTTTACTCACGTTCTGGATCCCTCATTGTTACCTTACCTTTAGAACCCATTTGGCTTTCTCCTTTTCAGATTTTAGTTCTTTATTGTAAGAAAGATGTCAGAAGAACTTTAACTCTTTCAGAAATAATGAACTGC
>JAJOOO010010804.1:0-11494 GCA_029582685.1 Solanum piurae
AAACTTAAATAAAAAACTACATGTATAACTTTTTTGTGTATTAATTATGAATTTGTTTGGAAAGAAAAACATGAACCAAACCTAGAGTATTAACATTGCTAGAATGCTTTACGTTATGTGGTAGAAGAAAAAAGTAACCAAACATTATATAAACAAATAGTGTAAAAAAAAATTTATGTGGATATTATTTCTTCCTATTTTTTTAAAACCAAACTACACCTTATATGATCAAATTATTAAGTTGCATAAATAGCCACTATAAGAGGTGTTGGTGCATATCTCAATCACTTCAAAGTGTTTTTAGAGTACTTGAATTAAAGAGGAATGATTTGGGCCTTTGTTTGTGCTTCACTTCATCATTATCTCTGCACATAGTGCTTTCCTTTCTGCTCTTTTCTTTTCTTTTTCTTTGTCAGATTGGATTGGTACACATTCACGTAGACACTACCAAAGTACCAATTACCAAATCCATCATTATATTAAGATAATGGGCTCCAGGATTAAAGGTTTTTGATTGTGAGAACGAATTATTGAGAAATTAATTATTATGAGATAAGTTATTCTATTAGGGGTGTCAAAAATGAGATTAACTATATGTAACCCATTCAACCTGCCTAGAATTTTAAAGGTTTGACTCAAGATAATTTGAATTGGACTCAAGATAATTTGAATTGGACTCAAGATATATAATCTTAATACTCGTTTAATTAATAATCTCTCTAAGATGATAATTTCTTCCGGTCCCGACTTGGGTCAATAGGAAAAATCACTCATTTCGATAAGATAATATATTTTCACAAGACCCCTATATAAATATATGGTCCCAGTAATATTATAAATTAATAACATGTAATGGAGCTAGCATATCTACTTTTGTACTCTTTGCATCTTCTTGATGCCGGTAATGAAACAACTTACTTCATCAAAAAAAAATATTATAAATTAATAATTCATTAAAAATACCAATATATCTAAGAAAATTTAGTGAAATATGATTCTATTATGTTATGTTTTTTGTTAAAATTTAAAATCTAGTTGAAATTCATCTCTAAATTTTCTAATTGCATCCAAAAGTTTCGGTGTTGTCTTTTCTAATTACACCATAAAATTGTGAAGAGTTCTAGATGCAAGTGTTTCCTTACGCGTAACTGTTTCCGTTGTATCATCAACATTGTTTTTCTAATGATATCCACAATTTGTTCTTAGCTCTGGATCTCTGAACATGTACCATTTTCACCCATCTAATAGGTTATTAACGTCAATTTTATTACGGTAATCGAAATCATTAATCATGACCTCAAGTTCGTGAATGACGTTTTCACAATATGTTCTTTCAAATTCTTTGAGATTTCCTCTGTGCACATTTTTTTTTGGAATCGAAACACTTTTTAAAATTAATAAATGTTAATTTATCGATTAAATAATACCTCTATAAAATAATAATACTTTATAGTTCCGCTTATATTAATTTAGAGAGGTTTTACCGTATTTATAGTATTTTGGCAAACATTAAGAACCAAATCTATTGAAAACACGTCATGGACTAATTAAATTTGAACCTTTTTGCAAATATAAGAGACCATTTCAGGGACCAAAATGATATTCCCTCATTTTCAAAATAAGTGGTATATATATTTATTTATTTTTAGTCCAACCAGACCCATTGGGTCAGATTTATAAATGAAGCAATTATTTACACAAATGGGCAAGCCAAAAGTGCTAAACCCATTTAAAGAAAATAACTTAAATATAAGTGGTATATTTTTTTAGTCTTGACATATTTATTAAGAAAATTATTCACTTCTAGAAAATTAAAAAATTTCAAATTAAATTTTTGAAAACATGTTATGGACTAATTAAATTTGAATCTATTTGCAAACATAAGAGACCATTCCAGGGACCAAATTGATATTCCTGTTTTAAAATAAGTGGTATATTTTTTTCGTCTGACATATTTATTAAGAAAATTATTTACTTCAAAAAAATTAAAAATACACTACCATCTTACTCTTGGTTAAATACCTGGAAAAATAAATGACTTTTTAAAACTATCTCCATTTTATATTAATTATATCCACTTTAATTAAGAGTGGGGAGAAGCGAAGGAAGAAAGCAAGAAGATGAATCCACTATTTAACACACGCAAGAAGGTGAAATTACAAAAAAAAGAAGAAAAAGAGGATCTCACAACATATAATTAGAAAAAACGATAAAAATATAATTATCTAATTTACATTGTAAAAATATAGCTCGGAACTTATCTTATCAATTTTTAACCTAAAATCCAATACAGTAAACAATATTATACATACAATATTTTTTATATTTTACAAAAATGTTTATATTTTTAATATACAACAATATATACGTAATATGTAATATTATATAAAAAATAGATTTCGTCTTCTTCCTTGAATTCAAGTATTAGATGCATCCCAAAAAACATCTTAAAAATTACACCAAAATCACCTAAGAATTTCATATTTGGTTTCTTCAATATGCAATCATTTTCGGAGAAATCGCCAACGACTTATGTATCATTGTATTTTATGATAATAAAATTACATCTGAAAATGAAATATGCAAGTTGAGAGAGAGAGAGAGAATGACATTTCCTTGGTCCAAAAATAAGGTCACTTTAGCAAAAAAAAATATAAAATATAAAAATAATACCGTCTTAATAATTCAAGACAAAAAAGATATATTTTTTCAATTATATCTTTATATATTGAAAACTTATTTTTCTTAATAATATTCAATTATCAAGAAATATTTAATAAATAAAAATAACTCAATAGATTATATTTTTCACTTCTTATTTCTTTTAATGAATGTGAAATAACTATTATATTGAGACGGAGATAAAGAAAATAAACTTATATGTATTTTTTAATTTAATTTAATCAATTGTGTTCAAAATTTACAATTACAGGCCAGAAAATGACTCTAAACAAGAAAAAATATTGACATTTAAGAAAATAATATAAATTGGGGTAAGCTATGAAGAAACAATGAAGAGATGGTAAGTTACCAATCAAATTATGGAGTAGAATTTAGATAGTCGTAAAATTTTCGAAAAAAACTATCCACATACCTACTGTTGGAATAAGAGGGAAAAAAAAGAGGGAAAAATAGGGCTCGGGGTAAGGAGTAAGGTAGTGTGTATAAAAATTTCACCATTTGCCTGAATTCAATTTTCCCTCTTCTTCCCGTCCCGCTCACCATTTCCCAATTTCCCCTTGGTTCGTTTTTCTGGAAAAGGAGAAGATAGAGAAAAGAGGTGCTGCTAGTAATGGTAGGAGGCAACACATTTGCTAAGACCATTTGTTCAATCTGCTATGAGGATCTCAAACCTGTAGTCGAAGACCTTCAATCCATTTCTCTTTGTGGCCATGTCTTTCACGAGCTCTGGTGAGTTATATATTTGGGTACACTCCCGTTTCTTGAGCTTTTGATTTCTAATTTGCGGATATCGATGCTGCATTTGTTAAAAACTATTTCAAGATTTGAGTTGGGTATTCTGGATTTTGATTTTAATTAGTTAAGAATTGAAAATCTTGTTTTGGGTACCTTTAATTTACTTAAATGTATATGACCTGTATTGCGAATTCTTGTTTGAGTTGCACTTGGTTTAATTTGAAAATATTTCAAAGCTTGGATGGGTATCCTTGGCTTGGATTTTATTTGGTTAAAAAAACTGAAATGCTTTTTACCTGAGCTGAGTATCTATTCGAAACAAATTCCCTATATTCACACGGCATGGGTAAGGTTGCGTACACGCCACACTCGCCCTGACTCGAC
The DNA here is from genome assembly GCA_029582685.1 of Solanum piurae. NCBI lineage: Eukaryota > Viridiplantae > Streptophyta > Magnoliopsida > Solanales > Solanaceae > Solanum > Solanum piurae. The sequence goes on from JAJOOO010010804.1 coordinate 3,802, forward strand.
TTGTGGTATAACCTGGGAAGGTGTAAAACTTGAAATATTTTATGACTTGTGTTGGGTACCCTGGTTTGAGTACCTGGTTAAAGATCATTTCTTTAACTAAATTTGTTCTTTTTGCACGTCTCTTGTATTGGGCAACTTTGGTTTGGATTTCATTTGGTAACAAAATGAAAATACAGACTTGTACCGGGTATCATTAGGCTGGATTTTACTTGATTAAGGATTGAAAAAAGTAACAACTTGTATTAGTATTCTTGGTTTGGATTTACTTGATTAAAAATTGAAAATATGTGGAAAATGTATTAGATTTTCTTGGTTTGGATAGTACTTAGTTTTAAATTGAAAATACTGAGGCTAGATTTAGTTAAATGTGTTTTGGTCTTTTGGATTGCATTTGGTTAAAATTATTACCTAAAATTGTACTCCTACTTGTTATGAAATTCCTCCCATTTGTTCTTGGAGTTTTATTTGAAAGTGGCTATTGTTGGACCAGTTTATTAGTTGTTGTTTATGCAAACTTTGAAGTCTGATACTATGTCCTTTACAAATGTTTCTTGTTTTTACGGATAAATCCATCTGTTCGGCTTCTATTATGTGAAAAGATGAATTTGCATTAATGTTATTCTAGTCAAGTCTACTGTCCTATAAATGTGCCTGTGTATAGTGGTGGATGTAGAGCTTTGGCAGCTGGTGTGTGTGTGTGTGTGATTATGTGTTTATATAACTTTTACACCAATGCCATAAGGAGGAGTGGTGCAATGTTACTTTGCACCCATTAAATTGTAATTTTTTTTCTCAACTTGTCTATTTGGGTTCATTTTTTTATTGTGTCTTTCCTATAGTTGCTTCTGCCTCACATGTTATGGTTGTAAAAATCAGTCTGCAGCAATGGTTTGAGTATTGTACAAATGGAAAGAAGAAGAATTGTCCAGTTTGCAAACAGACTTGTACAGAGAAAAACACACACAGGCTTTTTTTTCAATCAGTTGGTGATCCAAATGATCCTAGTCTTTCCCAGCAACCACATGACTTTGAAGGGGGGACTCTCTGTGAATTACAAAATGAGGTCAAAAGGTTAGAGGGGAAAGTCTTAAAACTGGCTTCTACTCTGGAACAGCAACAGAAAGATCTCAAAGAAGTTAATGTTGAGGTAAATGGTTCATCCTTTTCTTGTTTTGGTTGTCTTGAACTTGCAGTATACAAAGTTGGAGTTGCGTACTGGTTATGGTATTCACTGTACTTCACATCTATTCATGAAATGGGAATGGATTTAGTATATAGTTAACTTGAATAAAAAAGGATTAGAATTGTAATATTTCATTTGTAGAAAGAGATGATTGTAGAAGTTTGCATATCTGTTGTCTAGTTGAGACAATTTTTTATTTCCATTTTCATTTCATGTTTGATAGTTTTTGATTCCACGAAAATACAAGTACATTCCCAGTTGTTTTACTCCACCAAGCTCAAAACTAAAGATATGAGCTATTGAAGGGAATGATAGACTGTTTAATCTCTAAATATAGTATACATGTTGACAGCAAGAGAAAACAATTAGGCACCCAAGGGTGTGATCTAGTGTTCTATGAAGTAGGTTGAGAACTAGGAATTTCGTGTTCAAATTGTTGTGGAAGCATAAACATAAGGACAATGATTTGAAACAGTCATATTCTGCTCACAACCAAAAAAGTTTCTTGGGAACAAATAGACTAGTTCAGGTAATGTCCCGTGGGCTGTGGTGATTGCTGATGCATATCTTGTACAGTCAAGTGTTCTGAGAGATATTTATGTCAGATTATCTGTCTACAAATTCATCCGTCCTAAGACTTCTCATGACTTTCTTCTCTCAACTAATCTTGTTAGTACTGCGAAATTTTCAGTTGTTCAGTTGCAAAGAGCAGTTGAAAGTAGAAGTGGCTCTAAAGAATGAAACTAAAAAACAGAAGACAGCCATTCAGCAGTTGCTTCATGTTAAATCTCAGGTAGATGTTTTGACTCTTGATTTATTGCAAGTAAATATGTGCATTGCATGCTTGCACTGAATGCCTTCTGGTGGGAAAAAATGTACTCTTATAAGTTCTATCTGCTGGGAGAATTCGTATTGCAGGAGCTAGATCAATCAACCTTGGAATGGAGAAGACTGCAAGAAAGAAGTATGGCCCTAGCTAAGGAGCTTGCAGCACTCAAGCTGTAAGTGAATTATATTAAGGGAAGCAAGCATTTATTTCACCTTTTTGTAGTACTACAATTTGTTACGACTTCTCATAAATGTTTCATGTCTTTAGAGTCTGTGATGTGAACTTGGGGGAAGGAGAAGTCCTGAAGCTTGCTTCATTGGGCAATGAGTCCAACAGTAAAGAGACAATTGACGTCTTGAAAAAGTCACTGGTCATCCGTAACAAGTAATATTTTATTTTTAGAGTTGCTTTTATTTATGAAACTGAACTACATGTTACACATCAATATTTGTTTTCTGCTTGAGCTCAGGCAAGTCATAATGAAAGGATACCAGAATATGCATGTTGGCATTTGAAGGTCCACATGTTAATAAATAAGCTTCAATCTAGAAACTCTATCAAAGCCTCGCATCCCTTAGGACTCTTTCCAACAGAGTGGTAAAGTCTGAAAGATAGTTGAACTAGAACTTCTAGTCTGCAAAATTAGAGTTCTTGCACATTATGTCATGCTTACATGGAAGTAGTGCTATTTCAGAAAAAATAGGGGTTTCTTTCTGCTCTATAGGTAATTGTAGTTGTCAATTTTTTTTTAGTAGAGCTACTGACTAGTATTCTGAATGTTATTATTTTCTTCAACGACTATTAAGAAGATAAATTTGGGCGGAGTAAGTTATATATTGTGAATTTGTCTCTGGACTTGTTAGGATATCCTTTAATGTATTATGGCCGACATTGATTTAACAAAGAAGTTTTGTGATTGAGATCTAGAAATTAAAGTTTTCCCACCAGCTGATCCTTCCCCTAAAATGCTCATCTTTGTACATTGTTAAGTTAATTTCCTGTACTTTGAGCTGTACAGTTTGTGGTTTACTCTGGCCTGCTTCTATCTGGCGACATCAGCATTCTTTATCTTCAAGTTGTAAGTTTGATGCAAGACTACTACTGTGTGCTTCTGGCAGGAGTTACAAAGAATTGATGACCAAGTGCAACACCCTTGGGAGGGGAGAGGCTCGATCTCTTAGTAAGCTTGAGAAGGCTATAGAGAAGATAGATAAGCTCAAGGTAAGTGCTCGATGTCCTGGTCAATCCAATTTTGATAATTTCACTTTGAGCTTTGAAGATGCTTCAACGTGCTAATATTAATAGGCAAGGGTCCAAGAGCTTGAGATGGCTGTTGAAGCAAGAGACAATGAAATTTTGAGAACTTTGAGAGCTTCCAAGAACTTTGAAGTTGAATCTGGAAAAGGTGTTAGTAAAGAACTGAAACCTGTCAAATGCTCATTCGAGAATCAGAAAAAGGAACTTCCTGATACAGTAGTGCATTTGCATCAGGTCACTCGCTCTGGTCACGATTCTCGTCAAGGGGGAAAACGGAAGGTTATGTGTAATGATGTGAGTGAAAAAGATACAACAGATTGTATCATAGCTAGTTGTCTTGACCAAGATAATCGGGAGAAAAACCCTTTCCAGGAAAATAAGGATGGAGGCATTTTGGAGACTTCCAGTTATGTGCATCAAGTATCAAATCGAAAACTGAATCCACTAGTTGACCATAAGAAGGCAGTCTATGAGAATATTTTATCAAGACTGAAGGTAAGTTCGGGGACTGCAGATGCAACTCAAGTAAAGGCATCAGATAACAAGGATGAACTCTCAGGCTTAAAGAATTGTGGCAAGAACAGTACAGTTAACATGTCACCTGTAACTATTCTTGATGACGATGATCTTCTCCCTCTAGATGACTTTACTCACCGTGAGCCCTCATTTCACATCAGAAAAGGAACTTCAGCTCCAACTTCACTGGCCGAACTAGGTTCTGTCTCTCTCTTGCTCTCACATCTTTGATGTTGGTGGACTGACAAATTCCTTTGTTTAGATGGAGAGGATTTGCAATAATTATCTGTTTACAAATGATCGTAATTCACTTTACCGTTTGCTTTGATTATATATATGAATTGGCCATTGCTTCTCTTTACCCTTTGCTTTGATTTTTCTTGAGGGAGGTCGTGAAATTCATTTCCTCCTTATGGAAAAGAAAATTACTCCATAAGAAGGCTCTGTTGACATTGTTAGTCTAAAATTTCAGGAGACCATTGCTTCTCCGGTGGATTATTAGGCCCTGATGGAACAAACAGGCACTTGGGAAAATGGTGTAAGAAGGTGCAGAACAAGGGATCTGCAGGGTTGCAAGGATCAGGTGCAGGTTCAGGTGATTTGATTTCTGTGGGAGCTGATGGCAGAGGTGGTAGGATTAAAGTTCTCCGATCTATAAATCAGGCCTCTCTGGTGGGTATTTAATCATCTTTTGACTTACAAATGTATACGTGCAGTTATTGTTGCTACTTTCCTGTCATATTCCAGATTAAGTAGCTTTACTCATTAAGGTCTCTGCTGAATCCACTGTAGATCCTTCCCATATTTTACTGTGATCAGCATCAGCAGTTTGCACTCTGAGATGCCTGGTTTCTTATCTTCATCACTCACTACTCCTCTAGAAGGATGTTAAATGATCTCTTTCTTACCTTGGAGTAATTTTTGAGAAAAACAAGAAGGCTTTGTTATTTTATTGATTTCTTTTTCCTTTATTTCTTTATTTTGGAGATCCTAATTAGAGGCATTTATCAACTTTCCTTTTATATGAAGTCTTGATCTATGTTGCTCCTTTTTTACTTCGTTTTATCAATGATAAGAAAATGAACCTTGGGCCTAAGTTAACCACAAAACTAGTTCATGACGTGAAGATTGCCAAGATCATATAAGGAGACAACTACTCATTCTATCAAACATACTGGGAACACCTCTATTGCACAGTCAGGGATGGATATTTGGAGCTGTTGACAACATAATATTGGGGCCTAACTTTGTGTAAATCAAGAATTTGGGTGAATCTAACTTATTGTGCCTAGCACCGCCCCAAAACCTAGGTTATGAGATAAGGATTTCCCAAAATTATATAAGAAGACAACTCTTTAAGAAAATGGATATTGACCGTAAGTCATAAGTCAGCTTTTGCACTAGCTTATGAGGTAATTATTGCTCAAGACCTTGTAAGGAGACAATAACCTATTCACTCAACCAATGTGGGACATTTAACATTTACTTTCCCAAAGACACAATCCTCTCTTATTGTTTCTTTCTTGAAGTAATGATTAAATTTGGAGTAACACAGTTTCAACTTCCTAATCTTTTGGTTCAATGAAGTGGATTGAGAACTATGAGGTCTCTTGTTCAAATCTCAGCAGAGACAAAACACTAGGCAGACAACGTTAGTTGCTGGTGGGAGGTGGCAGGTCTTGAATGGAATTAGCTGAGATGTGCCCTAACTAGCCCGGACACCAGAGTTATTTTTTTTTAAAGAAAGACTTGCTAATTTTTTGGTTTATCCAGATTTCATCTTTGAATTGGTTGATCTTCTCCGAATCAGAGAAGAAAGTTAGACTTGTATTAGTAATTCCTATTGATAGGCAGAACGTGTAGTAGAGTACTCTAATCACAGAATTAGTTTGGGATCAGTTATTAAATATTGACATAGTTTTTTATTAGTTATATTACTGATCTAAGAAGTAAGATGGTGTGGCTAAATAATGAAACCATCACCTCATGTAGAGGTAAGAAGAGAAGAATTGTATTTTTACCCTCAATATTGGTTTATAACCTTCTTCATGGTATTAGAGCTTTGGTTCTAACCTAAATTGTTTTGTATCCTAAACCCAATTCCACGTTCTTTAAGCCAGTTGATGCAAACCCTAATGATTGGTGATATTGTTGTGAAGGAACTGCCATCTAAGGTCGTGGTAAACGAAAAGGACTATGAAGTAAACGTCAATCCTAAGTTTATAGAATGGGAAGAAAAAGATGTTATGGTGAGAAGTTGGCTAACTGGAAAGAGTCAATGTTACTTATTATTGGTTGCACTTCGACCAAACAGATTTGGGGAAGTCTTGAGGATAATTACCTACAAGATACCAAAGATAAGGAATTTCAATTGAAGCAACAAATTCAGAGTATCAAAATAAGATTAAAATATGTAGATGAACACAAAAGTTCTCAAAGTAATTTGTGATAGTCTCCCCGCTATACACGAACTGTTAGACGAAAATAGCAAGGTTATAATTTTGATAAAGGTCTTGGAACAAATACAAAACCTTGAGGATGTTATGCTAAGCAAGGCCCATATCCAACCTTCACTCAGTTTGTTAATGCAAGGGTTTGATATGAGAGAAGGATGATATTGATCAAGCCATGACTTTTCAAATCCAGAAAACACAAGGTTTGTTTACATGTACTCTGGAACAAACATGGAGTTGTATTGTTGCCAACGTCCAACTTTGGGGGATGATAGACAGAACGTGTACTAGAGCCTAATTAAATATTGACATAACTTAAAATTAGGAATATTACTAAGATAGGGATTGTAGAGAGAAGGCATAACTATATAATGAAGCCATTGCCTCACGTACAGAGTAAGAAGAGAAACACAAAGAGTTGTACATTTACGCTCAACATTGTTTTATAATCTTCACTTATCTGTTAATAAGCTCGTTTCTGGTAGAAACCTTCAAACTGTATAGGCCTTTTTGTGTTCCCCTTAGTATTCAAAGCCATGCTGTTCAACATCATTACCTCTTTGTTCATGAGCAAAACCTTTCTTATTCACCTTCATGTGGTAAAGCTTTATCTCCATCTCAGCGGAAGTGGTAAGAGCTCAGAATGTAAGAAGAGAATGGTGGACAATTTACTTGTCATCTCGTTACCTATTATGATTTTCTTAAACTATTTTGATCTCAACTACAGAGGAATGACAATAAACGAGCCTAATTATCGTAGTATCTAAGATAGCATAGGTTCTCAACTTCTAACCAATTATCATCTTTGCACTTTTGTTGGAAAGTACTGTGTTTGCATTTAGAACTAGATCATTTGCTTCTTGGTCATATGCATTGTTCCCTTCTGTTTATCCATGCTGTTTAACAACTAATAGTATATATTTCCTCTATGACATTGTTATAGAAGAGGTTAATGTTTGAATGTTGAAGTTTATTTGTTGCTCTTTACTTCCTGATCAGGACAAGGAGAGTACAGTATCAATAAAGAGATGCAAGTCTGGCATGAAAACAGGTAGTTCACAGTCTCAAGGATGTTTGCAAATAGAACATTTCTTCAGAAGGGCTGGTCAATAGCACTTGTAGAATTCTGCTCTGCATATTCATAGGATAAAAATGATCAGCAGGCATTCAGTTTTTAGATTTGTTGTGTTGGCTAGATCTGTTTTTACTATTTTTGACTGAAAAATACAGAACAAAGAGATCAATGTGTTGAGCTAAATTAAGTACATATCTTGTAGTTTACATCAATATTCATTCAGGCATAATTCCATATCTTGCTGAAGTAGGTACTTGTCAATTTTGTACTTTATGATTTCTCGAGGTTGCTTGAACAAGTTAGACTGCAGATACAGAATAGTCCAAAGCAGATATACGGTGTTCATAATTGAATCATAATCGATAATCCAAATTGAGAAG
>JAJOOO010010805.1:0-10730 GCA_029582685.1 Solanum piurae
CCGAATTATACAAATGCGCGAATTATACAAAACTAAAAAGCTGAGTTGTATAATTATAGCTAAAAGTAAGTTGCGAATTGTAATTAAGGTAAACTATAACTATATTAAGTAATTAACTAGTATATGTTTGCTTATACGCGTAATTTTCCCTATTATATAATAGTTGTATGTCTGTGTCAATTCCTCTTACCAGCCTAGCCCAATAATAATGGGGCGTTATGGGCTTAATGAGTTAAGAACAAAAAGCCCATTATAGTTCAACTTAGTCTGCGTCACGGACAATTGTCCAGCCCAGGCCAATAATAGTGGGGCGTTATGGGCTTGATGAGTTAAGAACCAAAAGCCCATTACAGGTCATCTTAGTCTGTGTTACGGATAGTATAAATTTTGGGAATCACATAGTTTTAATATGAAATTACAATCTATCCCTATTTAGTTTGTAATTACATTAATCCCTGAAAAAGTAAAATCAACCAGATACATAATAGGAAAAATTACTTTGATGGGTTCCTTTTAATAAATAATTACTGATTTTAGTGATACTTTTTATTTATTACCATTTATAGCAATATATAACAATAGTATGTTAAATCTGCAATATGTATTAAAAGTGAATTAAGTATGCAATATATATGTATTATAATTGTTTTTAAAAATATATTGTGCTTGTTTGGTAAGAAATTGACACATTGTATTATAAATGTATTAAAATGTGTGATAAATGTATTATCCATCAATAAAACTTGTATTACGTGTGAATAATAAATTGTTCTTTGTAATATGTATTAAAATTGTATTATACATGTATTAAAAGTGATCAAGTGGAAAAAAAATGTTATTGCTATAAATGGTAAATATTTTTTTATTGTAGTATATTTATGTAAGTTTCCCATTATTATGTAGCTCGGATACATTAAAAACTAGGTCGGATACATTATAAAATAAATCGAATACATAACATGTAGCTCGAATACATTAAAAATTAGCTCGAATATATTATAAAATAATTTAAAATTAGGAGAGAAATAAGGAATTTTAAAGGTTTTTAGAAATATAAAAAAATATTAAAAATAAGAAAATCATAAGACGTGTATTTGCGTAATTTTTTCCGCCTAATAATAATGGTGGGGTGTGGGCCTGGTATCACGAGATGAGAACCGTAACGTTTGGCTATGTGTCTCCCTCTCAGCCTCTCTCCCGCCATTCCTTAAAACACCGTAAAAATAACAGTTCCAAAACCAAGCTCGAAAATGGCAACTATTTTGTCACTAAACCCACTTGCTATTCGACTATTCTCTTCAAATTCACAGCGTTATTCGGTACTTTCTTCGCATTTTTCAACTTCCAATATTTATCTTTTTAAATTGTTCGTGATTCATTGTTTTTTCCCTTTAACTGCAGTGTTACTTGCATAGAACAATGAGAATTGGGCAAGCAGGGATTCACTTTCAGACAAATTATCCAGTTTCTTTCATGGGTTTTCTGCAATTCAGCAAGAGGTTTTTCAAAATCTCTTTTATTCAAAATCTCTTGAGAACTCTCAAGTAATTGTGCTTATAAAATGAGACAAAGGGGATATTGTATTTCTGGATTCTGAACAAGAATGAAGAATAAAACATTATAACCCGAGAAAAGCGTTAAACATAATGTGTCAATCTTATATAAAAGTGTATATAAATGGTGGTTACACACAAATATGGGTTAAATCGGGTATAATTTGGTATAATAGTTTATATCGACAATTAATTAGTGATGTGCAACTACTTTTCCGTTTCGTATTAGTTGACCTACTGATCATCAAGTTAATTGTTTGGGTATATTAAGCAGGAGAAATTTCATATGTGCAGTCAGTAAAGATGCTGAGGAATCTTTCAAAAAGACTGTGGAGGTTGATAGGCTTATAGATACACTGAGGGAGGCAAGTGATAAGGAAGTAAGTAGATTTTCTCACAATTTTCTTCAGGACTCTCCCACGGGCATATTTATAATGGTGGTGCTTGGGCCAACTTTCCCGCACCTTGGCTAATCCACTACTTATGCGCTACCTCCTATTAATTACTCTATTAGTACATGTAATGTGCAACTCTATTCTCTGAGGCTTAGACAAATGAGAAGTAATCACCTAACGTATTTTGCCTTGATATTTGAGCCACGGTTTCCCCATGGCCCATTCATGCTTGTTCTCAATCTTAGATTCTACTCATCTTTATTGTAATGCATCACATTTTGGAGATCAAACATGTTTTGCATTCCATCTGCTTATACTTATATTCTCAATTTTATTGTTCAAAGACATCGGATGCTTACCTTTAACTTCAATTTCTTCCCTTATGGGGGAAGACTTTTATTGAACTATGAGTCAATTGTTTATCTCACACTTTGTAAAAGGAAAGCTGGTTGATAATCAAAGCGTTCTATTGCTTCCACTTCCTAAAATGATCTCCTCATGAAACCTAGCTAAGTCAAATTAACTTAGTGAGTTTCAGATTTGGTATGGATTGGCATCAATGCTGTGAACTAATAATTCACTTTAGAGTAGTAACTAATAAGACCACAAGTAGAAAGGTAATTCTACTATCAGATGTATACTAGTAAAATATTACTGCAGTAAGACCAGTAATTACTCGATGACAACGAGAACAGTTGCTTTGTGCTAGTTCTTATATGACATGCCTCTGATTTGCATTCACTTAAAGCATTTCGAGGGACCACTGGTGATTAGTTGGTCAGATAGCTAATAGGGAAAATCTACTGTGTACCTGCAGCAGCTTCTAATTTGCACTTCTCTTCATCTACCTACATTCTATTGCATGCAATATCTTGTCAGTTCAGAAAGCACATGGCAATGTTGTAGTCAACCATGAGGCTGCTGGTGTGGTTGTCAGTTCTTTTATATCAATTAGTTTGCCTCTGTCTCTTTGTTGGGGAATGCTGATCAAGCCCTCTCTTTATAATGCGTCTGCTCCTGTGTAGTTTAATTTGGTGGATTATAGGTTTGATTGTCCTGTTAAGCTCTTTATACTTGTGAATCTGAACGTGCATTGATACCCTTAAAGAGCTATGAAATAGATTGCTATACTAGTTGTCAAATTGGGACCATTTCTCTATTCGAGCTTTGATCTACACTGATGAAAATTAACCTTTAACTTTCTATTATGGTTGCAGCTTCCACAGATAGTTGTGGAGAACGTTCTCGCTTTCAACGAGAGCTTTTGGATAAGACTTGCAGCTAGAGCAGACACCTGCAAATCCGACGATGACAAAGCATGGTTCCATTTCTTATTATTTCAGCTGGTGTATGCTTCAGTACTTCTTTCAACTTGAAAATAAGCTTTATTGAATTTCTTTTTACAGAAAGACTATGAAGAGCTGGCATTGACGGTAATGAGCATCGTAGATCGTCTTGTTCACAAAACAAATGTATATATTCTATTTCCTTTCTCAACTACACATACCAAGTGTATGTATTTTTGGTCCCTACCTGATCACAAGTAACTTCTCTTTAGCATATAGATTAAGGTCTGTACATGTAATTGGAGAGATGGAGATGAACAATGAGGAGAAATTGTCAAGGATTTTCCTATTGTCCTATTAGTGTGAAGTCCCATGGAAAAATTCACGCCATGGTTGAGATCCCTTTAGTGTCATTAGACATACCTTGTATTTGCCACATGATCAATAAAAATAACTAATAGCAAAAGCTAAGAAAAGAAATTTCTTGAGTATTTTCGTATGATAAGATTTGAGTAAGGATGCGTAATTTGTCTTCAATCTTCCTTACATCTCACGCAGATAGCATGTCTCTCCTTTTTCTTCTCTTTCTATTCTCAACCCTCATTTTCCCTGCCATATAATAGAAAGTTTATTTGGTGCTTATGACCACAATAGTAATACTTTTTATGCTTTATTTATCATATGAGCAACAGACAGTTTCTGATGGCATTTTCTTTCTCCTGGCAGGAAAAGATAGAGGCATCTACTGACGTGCTCAAAGCAATCTTAAAACCAGTGATTGATGAAGTGGAAGAAATTTCTTGGCCTCTTAGGGATCCTCAGGCTCTCAGTCTTATGGAGAAAGTATGTCTTTTCATCCTGTCTTATTTAAGCTAGTTTTCAAAGTGAACTCTTTTGTAATGCCATGCCAGAGTCAAGACTTGAAGTGAGCATCATCTTATAAAACTAAGGGGGTTCAAGAAGGAGGTTGAGTAATAGAATTATGCTAGAGTTCATACTTATCAAAACAAAACTATGCTAGAGTTCTGTTGAGTGTTTATATAGTCTATTGTACGTAGAATTTCTTTTTCTTTTATATATGACTTCTTTTTATTTATGGCTGTGTTGTAAGTGTTTTTGTTTTCTTTAACATTCAGGAAATAAATCAAAGGGAGCAAGAAGGCCAACTTGATGAAGGGTTCCTCGCAGAAGTCAATGCACAACTGCGGCAAGTGAGTCTATTTGAGTTAATTTTAATGCCCAGTTCTCTTTTTTGGTTTAAGTTTACTCTGGATCTTTGTGTGCAGGCCTTGTCATTTAGTTCCATGCATATTTTGTTGTTTGTTTTCTCTCTCTCTCTCTTCTGGGAGGCAGATTACCATTGACATGGAGAACCTTCTGCTGAAATTGAAGATTATAACTTGGACTCCAGAATTCACTCTCTTTCATGTATGCGAATTGCTAAAGAGAGCAATCTGTCGGGGCAGCTAGAGACACATACCCAATAAGCAAAATGACTTATAGTACTGGACAAAAAGAATGTATAAGTGGAACATGCGTCTTTTGGTTATAAGAAATTCCAAGGAATTAAAAAGATTCTAACTAGTTATCTGGTGTAATGTTTCCTAACTAGCACACTCCTACGTGCTGGTTTGCCATTATGACTTGTTTTTTATACTGAAACAAAGGGTAGTTTTGAAAATAGAAATGGCCTCCTCCTTTTAATACGTCTTCATTTGTCAGACTCACTTCCTCAAATTTTATTGCCTTCCCTGATGGCCCCCCTAATAATAAGTTCATCCCTTCTTAAAAGAACTTGTTCTTCTCCCTGTTCAGTTTAGACATTATTTTGTTGCATCAATCTGTTTCTTGCTGTAAATTATTTTTAAGCATGATTTAGCAAAACAATGTTTTCAAGTCACAAGCAGAATCTATTATATGAAGAATGATCTCTGTAGTGCAGTTTCTTTCACAGTTATGTTTCTCGGAATCTATTATATGAAGAAAAAAATTCACAGAGATTGGATAATTATACTGAGTTTTCTACTGTGTAGGCAATAAAAGATGGAGACAAGCCAGGACTTGAAGCTATGTTACAAAAGGTTCTGCAATTGTATGCTTCCAGAGTGCTGTCAAAGCGAAGTTATGCAAAAAAAGGTCTCTTTATTGCTTAACTTCATTTCACTTAATTGTTAATTGATGACCAATTTCTATTTATTTTCTAGGCCATACGGAATAAATCCGTTGTAACTAGAAAAGTATAGGTCCATGAGTTGGTTTACCCGGATGTTCAATCTGAAAACAAGAATATATAGTCACTAATCCTGGATTTGCTTTTCGTGCAGGAAATGAAGTGTTAAAAGCTGAACAGTTTCTTGAGACCATTATCAAAGGTATCTCTCGATTGTGAGCTTATTACAAACCAGCATAATGGGATTCATAGTTTTCCAATTGTGAGACCACCTCATATTTGTTTAATCAATTCCTCAACATGCGCCTCTCCCACGTTCCATGGATTGCCTTCTCAGTTTGCTGTATTTCAGATACTGATAAAGCCTCATATAGATAACACGGAGCACAAGAAATCAAAAACTGATATTAGGCAAAATAAACAAACTATATGAGAGGAACGGAAATGGATGATCTGCTCAGCAACCACGGGTGGAGGTTTTTGAGCTTCGTTAATGGAGGTCAGGTTGGGGGTGAGAGACTAATCCTCAGAGGGCACTGCCCTAACTCTTCAGACGAATGTAACCTATAGTTTCAGATACCACAAGGGTAAAATGCATCTTTTTTGGGGTAACAGATGGACCAATTAGACTCTCTAGAGGCAATGAATTTGTCAGTTGACATTGGAATTGGACAGACATGACTTATCTCCCGTTATGGAGTGTGAAAAGCTTTTACTCACTCTCTTCGGTCCATTTACCATCAAATATTTTGACTTGAAATTTACGATTGCCTCAAATGTTGATTCACCTCTCATGAAATTCACTTATCCCTTTGATACAGCACCGGAGGAAGTATGGAACAAGCTCTTGCTAGATGGAATGACTCTTGGAAAAGGTGATATTTCGCCTGAGGAATTGTATGCTGTTATTAAGAAGAGAATGGAACGGACTTTGATACGTACGGTAGGGATTCAATAGTTGAATTTTGCTTTCTGGCACTCATTGAATGGTTGTTGACGTGGTTTACTCTCTCAGGAGGGCGGCTCGTATCAGCAGCGAGTTCTGATGGAGTATCTAAAAGGTATTGAATCAAGAGCAGGGGAGATTGTCAGAGTACTCCAAGGTTGAGACATTGTAGTAAACTAGTAATTGCACCTGGAGGTACCATAAGTCCACATTCTTAATATGAAAAACATGATGATATATTATCATTTTTTTACCATGCATTACTGAGCAGCAGCCTTTATAAAGCAATCTGAGATCCACAATGGACACCCTTGAGGTTTGAGGTCCCTATCATGTTTAACATCTTCCATTTTTGTCCCATCGTTTGAATCATCCTTTTTCTCCTCTCATGTCTTGCTTTTATCCAATTTCTCTTCTCCTGACTCCTAATTGGTCACTTGTATATTCTACCTGTAAATCCGAAATCGCGAGTTTTTCAGAGTGCAATACCACAATGTAGCCCTGCAGTTTTAGATTTTTGTAATTGGATTTGCATAGCCTGCATTAATTGATTGTAAACTGGTGGAACTGTACTGTGTCCTTTGTTAATGAAATCTATCAATTGGTTTTTCTTTCATAGTTAACGATTGAGCTGGTGACCTCACTTGCAGCAAACTGCATGCTTGGAGCTCTTTTGATTTAGTTACCAGTAGATCAGTCATATATGAAGCTACTTTCTATATATATTTTTGTTGACTGCAAATGTATTTTCCTAAGGCGAACAGCTCCACAATTTTAAGAATTAGCTACTTCATTCCACATTGTTTTTGCTTGGTGTATGCAGTTACTATCCCTGCTGTCTAAAACTCAAATTGCATGTCTTGGTTGTATTTCCTGGTATTTTATTTTACTACCTTTTGTTTTTTTATAACCGTGGTGTCCTAATCAGCTTGCACGGGTACCTGCAACCTCCCGCTAGCACATGTACCAGGAAGAACTTTTATTCTAGCCTGTGAATTTTTATTTTATCATCTGCTACAGATATTTTCTGGCTGACATGATGGTGTAAAAATGCTTACTCATGCTATCGGTGTATCTAAGTTTAATCTAAAGCAAATAACACAGTAGTTGATATCAACTAATTGAATGAAAATTCATGAACATTTCATCTATCCTCTCGTGAAGCATAAGAGGCGGATTTAGAATTTCAAACTTTGATTTGTAAATCATGTTTGATACAATATCTTTGAACCCTTACAACAAGATATATGGGAATTTCATAGTTCTGATTTTACATGTGCATATCCTCAAAGATTTGCAGATATTACCAATTAATATATATGGATACTACGTTATTGTTAAGTAATATGTAGAAATTTCCATTACGTGGACTTTAAATTCGAAATCTTATTGTTAAATTTACACGATTAATCAAATCATGATTTTTACTCTTACCAACAATATTTGTCATCATCGTCCATAACAAGTGAAATTAATTACTCTCCCTATATAAACTATTTTCAAATTGTGAAAAATATGTAAAATTACAAGGAGGATATAAAATATATTTACATTATATAAATTTTAAATCCTAATCTTTTCTTCTTCCATCTTTCCTCAAGGGTTAAACTATGATGGACAATAACAGAGATAGTGGTCTCTTGAACTTCGTTTTCTATTAATAAGAGGAGAGTATTTTTATAAACAAATAACTTTTTAAAAATTATGCATGTTATTTTTAATACAACAAATTATACCGTCAATAAAAATCAATATTAATCTCATTCTAACCGAACGATTGACTATTCAAAGATAATATTAAAACAAACAATTTGTTACCACACGTTAACTACATTAATAATATATACAAATTATTTCCACCATTCAAGTTAAATCCTTTTTCATTTCTTCTATCTTTCCCTAATTCCCTTCTCCACATTTCTTGGGTCAAACTTATCTAAATCCTACTAGAAGAAAAATATTGTTTGGTTTCTATTGTTTCACGTTTCGTGTTTTACGGCACCGTTTTGGATATTCCATTTTAACATTTCGGTTTATTCTATTAAAACGATACCGTTCGATATATTCAAGTAAACGACACGTAACTCAACCAATAGAAATGCAGCAAATAAACAGGTGGACCAAACCAAAACCGCCACGTCACCTCAACTGCTCTCCTTTATTACTTGTACGCATTTTCTTTCTTCTCATTTTACAAAGAAAAACTCCTCTTCAAGTAAACTACTTCAATACAAACCCTATCAATTTTCAAGAAAATCAGAAGCCAATATGTTGAGAATCCTTGGAAAAAATCTCAGAATTTCAAAATCAGCAACAATGGTTGCTAGATCTGAGTCAGAAATTGATGCCCATGATCTGTTTGATGATTTGTCTTCGTGGGAATTTGTTAACCCTTCTGATGATGAACAAGAAGACAGCTACTCCTTCACTGATCAAACTGATGATGATGATGAATTGATGTTAAAAGAAGATGACCCATGTGAAATTGGGTCTCCATCTTCTGATATCTCGATGAAATCGGAATCAGAATCGGGATCTCCTTCGCCAGTTCAAACAATTGATGCATTGTTGGTTTGCCATGTTGGGTTCAATCATCATGATACTTCTCGTGATGATGATCAGGAGGAGGACGATGAAGAGGAAGAGGAAGAAGAAGATTATGACTATGATTTGGATGATGAATTGGTGCCAAATTGGTTGAGTGATAAACTTGGGAGACAAAGGATTAGGAAATTGGGGAAAAGGGCTTGTTCCAAGATGAACAAATCCAGAAAGGCGCCTTATGTTTTTAATAGGCCTGGATGTGTTCATGGTAAACATGGATTTGGTATGCGGTAGTTATGTCTAAAGTAAATAATTTGCAGGTTCAATATGGATGAACAAAAAATGGGAAGTTAAGTTTTAGGTTAATTGATTAACTGGAATCATTGTTGATTTGATCTGAATATAATCTTGATGTAATTAGGGCTGGTGGAAATTAAGTTGCTATCTAATTTGCAACTCTTTAGCTTGCTTTTTAAGCCTAGGTTATCTACTTGAATTTGGATGTAAATATCTGAATTTATCTAATGCAATTTGAATTTCAAGATCCAATCTTTCTCATTGATCATTTGTGGTTTACCTTCTTGTTGTTGTTACGATTCTTGCATATATGCGCCACACATCTTTGCTATGTTTCTGCCCACTACCTTCTTATTTATTCATTATTGCTTTGAATTGCTTGAGCCTAGGTCTTCAGAAACAGTCTTTATTGTCATGTTTGTGCCCACTACCTTCTTCTTTGTTCATTATTGCTTTGATTTGGTTGAGCCGAGGTCTTCAGAAACAGTCTCTTTATCTCGGAGAGGTAGTGGTAAGGAGTGAAAAGACTGCATACACTCTACCCTCTCCATAGCCTACTTTGTAGAATATCAATGGGTATGTTGTTGTTATCTTTTCTCATTGCTTTTATTTGTCCAATGTCATCTTTCACTTTAAGAAAGAAAGCTAAAAAGATCAGTTCTTGGGGCTCTTTTCTTTAAGGTGACAATGTGCTTCTCTGTTTTTCAGATATGCCAAGTTGCTTCATTTGTATTGATTTCTGCATTTATGTGTCAACTTGTCTCAACTATAAGGAACTCTCTCTTTTGTTCTTCATAATTTGCACAACTCTTTTGACGACAACAACAACATTGCCAATGTAATCCCATGAGTGGGTTCTCAGAGGGTGGTGTGAAGTTGTTTTCGATACCTTCGACTCTAGTAAGACATATAAAAAACAACTCAGAGGGCTATGAGAAACTCTTTTCTTATAAAGACTAGTATGACTTGTTATGTTTGTTGTAGAAGTGTTGAAACTTAATAATTTGTGTGGGATTGGTTCCACATGTAAACTGATACTAGCTGGACTTGCTTGTCACTTTTATCTTGCTTCTGAGCGGGGTATGAATTTGATTGCTGCATTCTCACGATCTTGGAAGATAAAGTTAGAGAAAATGATCAAAATGATCCTTAATGTATGGGCTATGATTCCATTTGGTCCTTAATGTATGAACTTGATGGAAATGGTCCTTTACTTGATGGAAATGGTCCTTTATGTGTGATCAATTTGGTCCTTAACCCTAAAATTAATATATTTCTTTATTTTTTTGCCATCAAAATATACGAAATATGTAAAAGATGCGCTCGTTCAAGACTTTCCTTCCCATGTTTTCAAAAATTTCAAAAGGGCACATCAATTTTTTTTAACCAAAAGGGCAAATCGCTCCTGACGGAGCGATTTTCTTCTGACAAAATTGACGCTGTTACTCCTTTAAAAAACATAAAAGTCGTTGCCGGTCCAATTTTTTTTCTTTTTTCTTTAAAATTGTTGTTGTGAATTTTTTTTTTAACAACGCTGCC
>JAJOOO010010810.1:0-10765 GCA_029582685.1 Solanum piurae
TTAAATAGCTAGATCAAAATATATATATATATATATATATATATATATATATATAATTAAGAAAAATATTAAAATCACTAATTTATTTACTATAATTTTGAATAAATTAAAAACAAAATGTACCTTAATGTGACTCTATTTTTGTTATTTTCAAATTTTTTAAAATAAACTTAATAAAATAAGATAAAAATCAAAATATTTAATTTAGATTTATAAAACATTTAAGCTCTACAAAATGGTGGTAAACTTAAGTTCGGTCAAAAATTACGTGTCTACAGCTCCGATGTTCAGCTCCATGCCAGTCATCAAAGCATAAACCAGGCACACCCGGTCACAAGTGATATAAGTGTAATGTAGGCCCGGGATCAGATAGTTCATCACCACCTTCAGCCAAACACGTGTCTCCCGCAGCATGTGAGCTTAGGGAAGAGATTTATGACATCCCTTCCCACTGTGCTTAGTCCATTGAGCCATGGAATGTGGCCCGCATAGCATGTGACGGATAGCCTGGTATGGAAGGGGTATGTTCAGCCCTGTCAGCACTAGTGGGTCGGTGTCCTACGGTGTACCCAATATATCATTAATACATGTGGGAGTAATGGGCACATTCTTACCACGCACCATCACATAGTGGGACTGCGTCTCAGGCGCCCAGTTGGCATAAAACTCCCGGACCATGTGCAAGTTGCACTCGTCCGGGTCAGCAAAGATGAACTCCATGCCAAGCTCCCTAATTCGCCTCCGGATCTGGGGGAACTCACGTGCCAGACTGTCCCCGTCAACACAGACATCAGAAAAATAAGTGGCCTCGATGTGCTTCTTATACCAAGCCTTTCCTTCTTTGGTGACAACCTTCATCCCAAATCGCCTAGTTTGACCCCTGGGAAGTGCAGGTGCGGGTGGGACATTCCCACTTTGGACACGTTTCCTAGTGTTTGATGTGGCCACTTTCTTACCGGGTCTTTGTGAGTTAGACGTGGTGACCTATAAAATATACCAAAGTTCAGCCCACATGACTGCAAAGCAATGATAAAAATATGGGTGGTGTGCGCACACCACCCCACACTGAATTTAATGCAGTCTCATCTGAGGTACTCAGACTTCCCAAAAATGATCAACAACATACTTAACTAATCATCACGTTCCTCAAATGGGATCACAATATCAGTTACAACCACGCAACACATAGGTATTGTTACTCAAGACTTCACACAACTAATATATACCCCTGAATACACACCAGAACCCATCTGTATCGCCTAGCAACACTTACCATTTACGCATTCATTGCCACAATAATGTCTACTCAAAAATTCGACACTAAGGCATACAATTTGTAGTGCTACTCAGGAATTCACACGATAACCATTAACCACATTATCCAATTTATGGCTCACAGACACAATCAGACAACCATCATAATAGCACAAAACTCAAGCAAGAGCATGTAACAGAAATTCAAACCCCAAAAATCCTCCAAATCCACAGGTACACAACAATTATGTACTTCTACTCAAGACTTCGAAATCACCAATATGCATGAAACGATTTCAGTGAGGTTTTATAAGATTCCACAATACCCACTAACTGGGTGCACACACCAAGCATAACCCGTAGACAACATCCAACAATTTCCCCAACTTTAATCCATACCCACAATGTTAACCAATCACCATCGACATATGAACCTACAATCCACATACAAGTGATTCGAAGTGTATCTACTCAAGAATTCTAAAACACCACAAACAAAAATAACATACACTGCATACCCCCTCAATAAGAGAAAACCTCAACCTATAACACACACATTTACACACGCCTAAACTCGCAAGAGCAAGGCAAAAGCGCATACCTGGCGATGCGGAGTTGCTGAACGGAGAAGAGCAAAGAGGGTGTAGATGCGCGACACAGAACTACTTGAAGAAATTGGCAGGGGTGAAGGGAAGGGGTAAAAATCATGGTGAATGTAGGGAAAAGGGGAAAGGATGGGCAATTTAGGGGAAGAAATCGAGGTTAAAATGGTTGGGGTCGGGTAATTTCCAACGAAACCGGGTGAAACTCGGTTATTTAATGAAACACGAAATTTACTCACTTGGGGCACGGCGTGCGGTTGGCACGGAGTCCACTGGAAATTTAATTCCAGGCGAGGCCAATATTTGGCCCTTGTTCCGCGTCACGGGGCTAGCAACGGTATTGCCTTTTTTTTTACGTAAAAGTAACTTACCGTCGAAATAAAAATTCTAGATCTCCTCCGCGACGCGCCACTTGCATGGAGTCCTCTGCCTCAAATGGTATCAGGCAAGGCAAAAAATTTCCCCGCCTCCGCGACGCGCTCCCTACACGGAGTTGCCTTGGGCGAAATTTCTTTATCCTGCATATTATCAGCTCAACACCCATTAATCAAAAAACATGATGGGTTGCCTCCCATTCAGCTTTGGTCGTGGCACAACTCATATTTTTATATTTTTCTTGATATATAATTTTTTTTACTAATTCCTAAGAACTAGAATAACCAAATTAAAACACCTAAATCCTAACTATTATAATGGTTCACGGGTTGCCTCCCGTGTAGTGCCTGATTTAACGTCGCGGCACAACCCATCTCATGACTCATTCATCATTCAATGTGAGTGCTTTAAGCTCACGATCCACATCACTTCCAAAATAATGCTTGACCCTTTGACCATTCACAAGGAAAGTACAACTCTTATCCTTGTTTTTTAACTCCACAACACCATGTTAGGTCATCCTCACCACCTCAAACTAACCACTCCACTTAGACCGAAGCTTCTTTGGGAACAACTTCAATCTAGAATTGAAAAGTAACACTAACTGACCAGGTTCAAAGGTGCGTGACACAATATGCTTGTCATGCCACCTCTTGGTCTTCTCTTTATACAACTTTGCATTTTCATAGGCGTGAAGCCTAAACTCTTCTAGCTCGTGCAGCTGTGTGATCCTCTTTCTGCCTACTAACTCAACATCTAGATTCAGCTTCTTGATCGCCCAATATGCCTTGTGCTCTAACTCAGCTGGTAAGTGACAAGCTTTCCTAAACACCATTCGATAAGGAGAAGTCCCTATCGGTGTCTTGTAACCAGTCCGATATGTCCATAAGGCATCATCTAACTTGTCAGCCCAATCTATTTTTTGGGCATTCATAGTCTTTTGGAGGATCTTCTTGACCTCCATGTTTGATACCTCAACATGCCCGCGAGTTTGGGGATGATATGTTGTAGCCACTTTGTGCCTCACCCTATACTTTGCTAACAGACTATACACTGAGTTATTGATAAAGTGCTTACCTCCATCACTGATTATCGCCCTTGGCATTCCAAACCTGGTGAAGATGTGCTTTCGAATGAACTTGACAACCACTTTGGCATCATTTGTTGGCAATGCAACAGCCTCCACCCACTTAGACACATAGTCCACAACGACTAGAATGTATTGATTACCCTGGGACGATGGGAATGGTCCCATGAAGTCTATCCCCCACACATCAAAGATCTCCACCTCTAGTATGTTGTTCAATGGCATCTCATGCCTCTTCGAAATGGTGCCCATCCTCTGACATTGATCACAACCTTTCACAAACAAAGCAGCATTTTTAAATATAGTGGGACAAAAGAAACCAGATTGCAATACCTTATGCGCAGTTCTTTCGCCTCCATGATGCTATATGGCGACGCGTGGCAACTCTCCAACACTTGTGTCGCCTCCTGCTCAGCTATACACCTTCTCATCATCTGATCCGGACCCTGCTTGAACAAATAGGGCTCATCCCATATATAAAAGTGTGCATCATACTTTAACCTCTGCTTCTGATGTGTTGATGCCCCAGGTGGAAATAAACCACTCACTGGAAAATTCGCAATGTTCGCATACCAAGGCACCTTGGCAATGTCCAAATCAAGCAATTGCTCATCAGGAAACTCTTCACGAATTCGCCCTTCATTTGTCACATGAGATGAATCCTCTAGTCGGGACAGATGACCATCTATTTGGTTCTCAGTTACGTTCCCTTCCTATGTCTTATTTCGAGGTCAAACTCTTGCAGCAGCAGGATCCACTTAATCAGCCTAGGTTTTGCATCCTTCTTGTTGAACAAGTACCGAATGGTCGTATGATCAGTGTAGACTATCACTTTGGTTCCTACCAAGTATCACCTGAACTTGTCAAATGCGAACACCAATGCCAACATCTCCTTCTCAGTAACTGTGTAGTTCGATTGGGCTGCGTCAAGTGTTTTGCTCGCATAGTAGATGGAGTGAAACACCTTGTCCTTTCTCTACCCAAGCACTGCCTCAACTGCTATATCACTAGCATCACACATCAGCTCGAATGGAAGCTCCCAATTTGGAGCAATAAGAATATGAGCCTTAATCAACTTCTGTTTCAGTATCTCAAAAGCCTGCAAACATTTTTCATCAAACACAAATTTCATCTCTTTCTCTAATAAGTTGCACATAGGTCTTGCAGTTTTAGAGAAGTCCTTGATGAACCTTCTGTAAAAACCAGTATGTTCAAGGAAGCTTCGCACTCCCTTCACTGATATTGGTGGTGGCAACTTCTCAATCACTTCCACCTTCGCTTTGTCTACTTCTAGACCACTCTTAGAGATCTTGTGCCCCAACACAATTCCTTCTATGACCAGAAAGTGACACTTCTCCCGATTCAGCACCAGATTGGTCTCCTCACACCTAGAAAGACCTCTGTCAAGATTAGATAAACAAATTTCGAACGACTCACCAAACACCGAGAAATCGTCCATGAATACTTCAACAAAATCTTCCACCATATCATGGAAGATTGCCATCATACATCTCTAAAATGTGGTTGGGGCATTGCACAAGCCGAAATGGCATGCGTTTGAACGCATATGTGCCATATGGGCAAGTGAATATCGTCTTCTCTTGATCCTCAGGTGCAATGATGATATGATTATACCCTGAATAACCATCAAGGAAACAGTAATACTCTTGGCCAGCCAACCTGTCTAACATTTGATCAATGAACGGTACCGGATAGTGGTCATTCCTGGTGGCTTCATTGAGTTTTCTGTAGTCCATGCATATCCTCCACCCATTCACTATTCTTGTGGGGATCAACTCATTTTTCTCATTGGTCAAAACTATCATTCCACCCTTCTTGGGCACACACTGCACTGGACTTACCCATTTACTATCAGATATTGGGTACACAATCCCTACATCCAACCACTTGATGACTTCTTTTCTGACAACATCCTTCATCGATGGATTTAGTATCCGCTGATGCTGTGCACTTGCCTTGTACCCTTCTTCCATGTATATTTTGTGCATACACAGTGCGGGACTAATACCATGGATGTCAAACATTTTCCACCCTAGAGCTGCTTTCATCTTCTTCAGAATAAGTAGTAAGGCTTCCACTTGATCGTCAGATAATGTTGCAGACAAAATAACCGGTAAAGTTTCATCTTCACCCAAAAATACATACCTGAGGTGGGTTGGCAGTGTTTTCAACTCCAGCTTGAGTGCTTCTTCACTAGAGGGTTTAGGTGGAGGACCCAACACCCTATTTAGAGACTCCCAGCGCTCTCTAGAGGTAACCATAAGTGACACATCAAGGAATTACACCATTTAATGTGCCTCAGCATCCCCATAAATGTCATCACCCACCAACACTCGCTTTAGAGGATCCTTAGCTGCAATATATTTAGCTTCTGCTCAAGATCTATCATGATTATGGCAGACAACTCCTCATACACAGCTGGCAATTTTAAGGCTTTGTAAACATCAAACACCTCCACTTTATCATGAGCTCTCATAGTAAGTTGCCCAGCTGCTACATCTATCATTACCCTACCAGTCGCTAAGAAAGGTCATCCTAAGATGAAAGGGATCTCAGGATCAGGCTCGAAATTCAATACTACAAAGTCTATTGGGAAAATCAGGAATCCCACTTGTACCAACACATCTTCCACAACACCCTCAGGTCTAGCTACAGATCTATCCGCCAACTGCAAAATTATGGTAGTTGGTTTAGGACTACCCAACCCAAGCTTTTTGTATAGAGAAGTGGGCATCAAGTTTATACTCACTCCTAGATCACACAACCCTCGAGCATGGATGTTTTGTCCTATAGTAATATGCACAGTAAAACTACCCGGATCTTTTAGTTTAATGGGCAGCTTGTTCTGAATTATGGAGATGCACTCTTCAGTAAGTGCCACAGTCTCATACTCTGTCAGTATTCTTTTGTTTGCTACGATCTCTTTCACATATTTCGCATACCTGGGTATACCCTACAAAACATCTACCAATGGTAAGTTAATGTGAACTTGTTTCAAGAGAGAGAGAAACTTACCAAAACATTCATCCTCCTTTTATTTCTTGAACTTCTGAGGAAATGGAAAAGGTGGTCTCACTATTGGTTGCACTCTTTCTTCTGGTGCAACTACGTCATTCTCCTTAAGCTTACCCTCTTTAGGTTCACTCTCTTTGTTTACAACTTCAGTGTTTTTTTTATTAGGAGCTAACTCCTCCAATTGCAAACCACTGCGTGTACTTACTGCATTCACATGTTTAGGATTTGGGTCAGTGTTTCCAGGCAAACCTCCTTGCGGTCATGAATTTTGGGCACTATCAAACTGCCCAAATTGCTTCTCCAGATTTTGTGTAGCTAACTGATTTTTGCTCACATCAAGAGCTAACTGGGCTTGATCATCCATAATCTTTTTCAGCATCTCCTCCACACTCATGTTTCGGGATTGTTGCTTG
This sequence comes from Solanum piurae, assembly GCA_029582685.1. Taxonomy (NCBI): domain Eukaryota; kingdom Viridiplantae; phylum Streptophyta; class Magnoliopsida; order Solanales; family Solanaceae; genus Solanum; species Solanum piurae. Next base: position 6,768 of record JAJOOO010010810.1, read on the forward strand.
GGTTGCTCCCTTTGCGCCTGTGGTTGATAACCATTGGCATTGCCTTGTGGCCTATAATGGTTTTTCTCTTGGCCCTGGTTCTGATTTCCACCCCAAGAAAAGTTTGGGTGGTTACGCCAACTTAGGTTATATGAGTTTCCATAGATTTGTTGGCCTCCTCCTCTCTGGGCATTCCCTACAAAATTAACAGAATCTGAGTTTACACCACATACCTCTGCACCGTGATCGCTACCTCCGCAGATCTCACACTACGACGGTGGTTGTTGAACTGCATTTACCTGTGCAGGCTGTTTTCCCAATGCCATGTTGCTAAAATGTGTACTCATCATATTTTGCATAGCAAAAATATGTGTAGTTAGAGTAGTCATTGCATCTACTTCCAGCATACCTGCAGTTTTCTGTACTACAAGTTTCATTCCCCCTCCGTTCCACTCTGGATTACCCTGAGAGATCCGGTTCAGCAAGGTGAACAGTTTAGCATAAGTCTTCTCTAAGGCATGTCCACCTGCAGCTGAATCAAGAAAAATCTTGGTGTTAAGCTCTAACCCTTCAATGAAGGTATGGACTAACACCTCATTAGATTGATGATGATGAGGGCAACTCATCAACATCGATTTAAAACTGTCCCAAGCTTGGTACAAGTTCTCACCACCCTTTTGCCTAAAACTCAAAATATCACTCCTTAGCTTAGTTGTTTTCCCAGATGGAAAAAATCTGATGAGGAATTTCTGTGCCAAATCGTCCCAGGTGGTAATTGAATTCGCAGGCTCTGAGTTCAACCATATTTTTGCTTCCCCAAGCAGAGAGAAAGGGAATAAGGTGAGCCTCAGGTAATCCTTGTTCACCCTAGTTGGAGTGTAAGTTTCACTGATCTCGAGGAAGTTTTGAATGTGAACTGTGGGATCCTCATGTGAAAGACCAGTAACTGCCCATTCATGTGCAAAATTTGCACCATACTCTGCTTCAGTTCAAATCTCCCACCAGGTTCAGGTTTCTGCATACACGAAGTCACATTGGTGGGGCGTGGGATTGCCACATCTCGTACTTTTAACTCGGCAACCGTTGTCTCTGGTTCTTCTTCTTCTTCTGTTTTTGGTCCAAGAGATTCTAGCTCACCTATAACTAGGGGAACCATATATGCTAATCGTCTTTTCCTTTTATGTAAGTGTACGAATCTTTCAGGTTTTGAGAGAGGCGATAACAATCCTTGATCGTCGTTCAGTTTGGAGTTTCAAAACAACCTGCAACAATGGAATGCTAAGATCAAGTTGTCAACACTTGCGTTTCAACTTCAGAAATCAGAAAAATTCAAGTACTTTCTAATTCTAAAGTCCCCGGCAACGGCACCAAAAACTTTTTGCAGTCTAATCGCACACGCAAGTGCACGTGATCGTACAAGTAATGAAGTGGCTCTTTTTGCGAGCCGGGTATCGTACCCACAGGGACTTACACTTAGAAACTATCAATTTCTCTAGTTTTCAGTTAACCACAAATGTATTTCCAGATTTAAAAAGTTGTCTATTTCTATTTCTAAATTTTAAAACAAAATGTAACTAATACGATTCAGTTTCACGGGTTTCAAACAATGATTTGGGAAAGGTCCTGGGCTGCAGCTTCTATCAAGATTCATGCAATTAATATCATTTATATGGGTAATTATTAACTATCGAATCAATGAATCACAAAGTTAGATGTATGATCATGGTTTCCCGACCTCTAATCGCCTACGATAGATAACATCCTAACTACATCTTTGAGCAGGGATAGACTGATTACCTACCGAGCATTAAGTTATCTTCATGTATGGTGACCCAAGTGAGGTCTCTAGGTATATCCTTATCCTAGAAACGAATCAACCCTAGCTATTTAGAGTTCAACAAGCTCCTTATGCCCCACGTTCTATCCTCTTATTCCTCTACCAAGTTCAATTCGAACAATGAATTTATTTCTATGATGATCAATCATGAAATACGGAAAATAAGAACATAAGAAAGATTCATGTGATAGTCAATAATAAACCCCAAAACAACTCAATCAATTACAATCATCATGTAGCCACAACCCTAGAACTAGGGTATTTAGCTACTCATAGTCCAATAATCAATCATACAATGGTTATGAATCATTAAACGATTGAATGGGAAAGAGTTTAAGAATTAACCCTAAAACTACAGGTAACGTACTCCAAAGTCGTCATTCTTCAAAACCCAGAAAAAAAGAGAATGCCAATAAAATAAAACAAAACCCTATTTATACTAAAAGTCGAAACGGCCAAATCTGGTACTCAGGCGCGCGACGCGCAGTGCCTTCCAAATTCTGATTCCAAGAACCATTTGCCTTCTGCGCGACACACGAGCATCACGAGGTGTTCTGCCTCAAATTTGATTTCGCAACCCATATTTTACATTCCTCTGCGCGACGCAGAGAGAACACGTAAATGCCTTGGTGCATTTTCTTCAGCTTCTTCCTTGCTCTCTTTTGACTCGAAACTTCAGATTTCTTCCTTTGTCCTTTTTTGTTCCCATTTCTCCCATTAAGCTTACCTACACAACTAATCATGTTTATTAGTTCATAAATAAGCGAACGACTCGATAAGACTGTAAACGAATACATTTTGAATTCAAACTAGGCATAAATACGGGCATAATTAGCATTCTAGGCATATAAATATGCCTAAGATCACTATGGGTTTTCCAAATAGTCCTTCAAAATGTGAAGGTAATTTATGTCATCAAATTTGATATGAAAAATATTTGACACACAACTGCCGTGCAACCTAACTTGATTTTATAAATCCTCCATCAAAATAAAAAAATATAAAGTGAAGGTGCACGTGACCTTTCAAAAGTGATGTCGAGGTATGTCATATGAATATGATAAATTTCAAAGCATGACAATAAACTTCTAATGAAAGGAGTAATTATGAAACATGTATATATGATTATGGTCAATTCCTTGAAGAGAATGTGACTTGTAATAAGTATAATGAAAAGTGGACCATTCTTGAAAATGAATATGTCAAGAGATGATGAAATTTATAAATAAGGACATACTCATGTATGATTTAATAAAGACCACAACTCACCCCTCTGGGAGGTTAGAGAGGATAAAGAAATTGATTTTGGTATAAATGATCATTGATCAAGTACTTTTAGTACATCACAAATATTATGGTATGTTTTAGTATGAACTATCAAAATGGCAAAAGAAGGAAATAATTTCTTGCCACAAAAATTATCATTGGTTATGTATCTCTGTGCATCAAAAAAAAAATTGCCAGATATTAAACAAAAGGGAGAAGATACTAATGACAAAAGTAAATCAAGAAACAAGTTTTGCTTATAATGATTTTGACCATGACAATAATGATATAAATCTCCTTGAAAGAGATGTACCACACAAACAATGTTATGAAGTATGTGGTAGTATCCAATGTTAATTGTGAGCATTGATGAGCTACTGTGTTACTACCCAAAGAAATAAAATTGCTCATGATATTGTAATTGTAGTAAGTCTCGAAAGAAACTTTTAAGTTTCAAAGAAATAGTCAAAGAAAAATAATAATATTGAGACTATAAAATATGGAAAGATTTAAGATCTTCATATTACTACAATCAAAGTGGATTATAAATATTTATGTGAAAGATTACCTATTTTTCATATTGTTTGTGGTAGCTAATTATGGGCATGTTGATGGAATCACATGCAAAAATAAACTAGAAGTTTATTAAAATATCAGTTGGCATGACCGTTGACGACCATCTGATATACTGTGAGTTTACGGTATTTCTAATACATTTCACTTACAAGTTGTGTGTGTCTAGGGCCTTTTAGTATTGGTTTTTATGTGTTCTTATCATATTTTGCAGGAAAGATGTTCAGGCGTGGAAGTAAAGAGACAGCTGAAAGAGATGCAGAAAAGGGCATCTACGGAGTGATCTACGGACCGTAGGTGTATTGACGCTCCGTAGATGGTGGCCGTAGATCAGCAGCCAAGG
>JAJOOO010010811.1:0-10035 GCA_029582685.1 Solanum piurae
TGGGATCTAACAGAGGACCAGGAGAACCTTGAGGTGGAGGCCAAATAAGATAGTCTCTATTAGAAATCACTAGTTCTAAACTAAGTGCCCTTCTAGGACTGTCTTAAAAGACCTAGCTAGTGGATCAACAAAGAGCATATAAGTAAATGAAATAGAGTTCTACCTTGGCAAGTAGACTCTCCTTTCTCAGTGTGAGAGTTACATATGATTCCATATTATAGTTCACATGGTCTATTGTCAGTTAAAGCTAATATCCCACAAAATGAACTAAAGTTATTTCAATGTTATGATGAAGCTTTCCTTACGATTTTACGATGCATTGACCATGTTCTTAATTTATGATTCTTCTGTAAAGGTTTTTACTATGTTTTAGATTTGTAGTGGATAACATGTTTTATCATTTTTGTCCCCTTATGATCATGTTTTACATTCCTATGCATATCATTCATACTTAGTACATTCCATGTACTAATGTATACTTGTTCCTAAATTCTGTTATAATGTAAGGTCTAACACTTCTCCTCCTCCCTCTTGTGGTTAAGGATTGAGTGTTTGACTTTTAAGATTTGGTGAGTCGTCATGTTCTGAGGACCATGCCACCTTTACTATGTTTTCTCATGTTATGAGCATCATGCCACCTTTACTATGTTTTCTCATGTCTTTAGTTTTTGAATGTTGTATGTGGTGTATAGGTTATGTCCCAACCACTTCTTTTGATGTATTAAATTGGATTATCAGCACTATGATTTTACTTCCACGTTTCTGTCAAACTCTTTTATGATATGAGATTTCCTATTTTAATTCTCATATTTTCTAGTTTATTGTATTGCATGTATGTCAAGTGACTTGTGTAGGTCCTTCCGGAGTCTTATACGCCATGACACGTTTACGGTATACTTTGGATCGTGATACCCCCCCCCCTTTACGGAAATAACACGACTAAGAGAATAAGTGATAACAATTAAGCTAAGTCTGAACCTCACTCTTCGTCGGATCAACCTTAACCTTTGTTAGTTTTTTTATTTGGACAACGGCTACTTTATACTTCTTTTGGAGGTATAATTTGAGCATAACACTGCGGTTTAAGTCGAGGCACAATCCTTTAGAAGAATTTTATCAATTTTATAACCATCATATATATTATTTGAAATTCAAATGTAAAAATATCTCATCAACAGAGTGATATTTCTCATTGTGAATCTTAGATATAGTGATTTCGTTGAAATTGAACAATACACTAGATTTAGAATTAAAGATGAATTAAATAGATGAAACAAATTGAAATCACGAACAAAGTTAGGAGATAATTTGAATTTTTTTTATTTATGTTTTAGGTTAGGGATACGCCATATCCTTAAAAGTTTTTACAACCTTGAATTACTCTTTATTTAATGCAATTCAATTATATTCCTTTTTTAAATACCCGAAATAAAGTTACTCTTAACTCGCGTGTGTCTGATATATATATATTTTCTCTGTCAAATACATGTATCCAAAATAATACTTTGAATTATTTTTTTATATATGTTGTTTTAATATGTAATTAGGACCAATAATTATGTATTTTATGTTGTTTTCATCTAGTCCCCATATAAGTACCATATACCTTTGCGCAACTCAAACTCATATTAATCATATCATCATATATTATACTATAAGTGGGAAGGTGCTTAGTCTAAAGTTGGATTACGAAAATGTCCTTCAACTTTTTAGTTATCATTATCATATTATTATTATTATTAATTAATTATTATTCTGTGAAGCCATTAAAGTTGAATGACTTTTTACCTCTTTAAGAAATCACCATTAAAGTTGAATAACTTTTTAACTCTTCAAGAAATCACTATACCTATAAGTTACAGTAACCTACATGTCTTTCTCTTCAATTCCTATCACCATTATACTCTTTTAAGAAACATAATTTTCACAATAAATTACATTTTTAAGTATGAAAGCAAATGTAAAGACAATTATTCATTAATAGTAATCTTTTTAAAGAAACTGACATATATTTCCAACAATCCATATTTATTTTTATTCATCAGATGCATATTTTCTCTCACACGTTGTCTTGTAATGACAATTATATACATTTGAATTTGGTTTAGAGAGCATAAAGCTCTTATTATACGTTCTTTCAAGCATTTCTTTACATTTACTTTCTTCATTTTTTACTATCATATTATATTCTTAAATTTATGTTTAAGTGTTTGATCTCTCACATGAAAATATACAACTAAAATTTTGTTTTATGAACTTATGATGTAATTTTTTAATCTCAGGTATAAACAAGAGTTGTTGCTTTTGCAGACCGTTGAATAGAACTTTTAGTAGAAATTGCGCCAATACAAATAAGGTATGCGGCATGTCTCTCCAACAATTTTTGCAATGTTTTGCATGAGTAATTTTTAATAAATTTGATTAACATTTGATTATATTATTTTAAATTAGATTTTAATAACTTAATGCATGTGTATTTTATAAAGTAGAGCCTCCTTGATAGCTTTAGTTTGACAATGACTTATTGAAATTATATTTTGCTTTAGTCTCCTAGCTTGCGAGGTAAAAATGATAACTAATGCTTCTCCCTCAACAACATCGAGCAAAAAAATTGAGAACATCTCTGAAAAAGACATATTCTAACAAATGAGGTAATTTAATTTAATATGAATGAGTACCTAAAAGTCAAATATAAACAACATTAGAATTTATCTTTCTAAATATGAAAAAGGAATAAAAATCTTATACAGTAAAACATCTAATAGAAATTGAATTAGAATATAACATATATATAAGCAGAAAAACAGATTATTAGTTAGTGTTTAAAAAATTTCACTCCTAACATGTTACCAATTCTAAAAAAAATGCACTCCTTACACCACCAATATTGCCGTTTTATAACTCAAAACTATTATAGATAAAAAAAAATCATTATCATTATAATAAAGAACAAGTGTGCGACACACGTTATCAGAAACTAGTACAATAAAAAGAACAAATATTTATACTTTATGTTTCTCAGTTGAATACATCAAATATAAGTAGAGTTGCAAAAATAGCCCCGTCCAGCCCCATCCAGTCCAAGCCTCACAAGTTATGAATTTGATGGGCTAGGATGGGCCGACTCTTTATTTAAAAGGACCTTCAAATAAACAACCACCCTAACCCTAGAATGGTCACGGTTTTGGGACTTCTAGCAACAATTTGTAGGTTATGGCAATCGGCATACCATATACATCAAAAAGTTTGTCGTAATAGTTTTTAGGTTCTAATTTGCTTTTGAAACACCCTTTTCCTTTTAGGATCTATTGATTAGAACAACTAATATGAATTTGTGGAATCATATCATAAATCAATTCTTATTAATGGTGGCAAGGTGGTAGATTTGGTTTAGTTAATAATTGTGCCTTTTTGTATTTAGGAATGAAAATTAACAAAAGTGTACATTGTTGTTCCAATGCTACGTCGAGTCTAGAAAACTGATTCAAGTTTATGTATTTGATTGCAGATTACCCTAGACGGTTGGTACCACACAAATTTAGTCATTCCTAGAGGTAGTAAATTCCAAACTTCACCAGAAAAGGGAAGAAGAAAACAATTTGGTGGTATCTGAATTCTGAATAGTCTATATTTATTTGAGTCAATTTCATTCATATTTTTATGCCAAATTAGGTTAAATTGGTGCAAGAATTTACCAATAGAATGCTGGGAATTGGTATTAAATCATCTGTATCACCAATCCGACTGGGAATCATTTTCAGTGGTGTGCAAACGAGTGGTTACTCACACCAATCATGCATGCCTCAGTTTGTGTGTAATAAACTCCCCTCTTCTCATTCATGGTACAATATTTATTTACAGGTATTTGAATCTTAATTCCATTGATCTTAGTAATTTCAGCAATGACCTTGATTTTGTTCTTGTTGATCTTGCCAATTCAGTCTCATATACATAAACTACTGAACAACTTGATATGTCTAATCATAAAATTTTACCCTTTAAGGAGTTGAAGGATTTTAGGGTTTTGACTTGTAGCAATGTCACTCTTTTGCGTGAGTCTTATTTGTATATTATAGCAAAGTTGTTTCCTTTTTTGGAAGAGATAGATATTAGCTATCGAAGTATGGATATGTTTTGGTTTCAGAGGCCAGCAATTTTGTGGTGACTGATTCCGAAGTTGAGGTTTTGTGGAGAAGCTTGCATAAGATCAGTGTTTCTGGGAATCATCTGATTATATATAGGTCCCTTGTTGCACTTTCTTCGAATTGTTTAAATTTATAAGGCAATGAGATGGAGGATTTCCCTTTTATTACCCTGAAAGGGATCCTTTCTATACTGCGTACTTGTGTTGCTTTGTATTGGGTTTAATTCAGTGTTTAAGATTCACATCGCTCAATCGAGCTTTGGTTTTGAATGTTTGGCTACTTCTAGCAAAACATTAAAAGCACTCGAGATTTCCAACTTGATTATCTCTGATGAATTCCTCTTTATAGTGACCAATGCTTCACTCCCTCTATACACACTTTCACTTTGTTGGTATACAAATATCACATTATCTGGTATCTCTTCACTGTTGTGTGCATACTAGTCACTAAAGTTCTTATCTTTTGTTCAAGTAGATGTTTTGACTAAGGAGTGTATAAATGATTTATCCCAATATCTGGGACATGATCTTGTTATCATTGATCTTTGTGATTGTGTGAGATTGACCATTTTGACATTCTTCACACTAGCGAGAAATTGTCTTTTACTAGAGAAAGTTCACATGGAAAATTGTGGTTTTAGGACGAAGGATTGTTTTCATGATTGTGTAAAGAAGCCGAGAATCAGGACTATTGATTAGGCAAATAACCTGTTCCTAGATAATAACTCTCTCATGAACTTTGCTTTGATGTGCCTGAACATGGAGATTATTGATATGTCATCGTGCACTAATCTTATTGAGGCAGGTAGTATTTCTTCCTTTGTGGTGTGCAATCAGATAAGCTATTAGCAACTTGATAACTGTCCAGGTAATACACATCGAAGAAGTCACAAAATTGTCTAATTTTGAGGTAATTAGTGCATCAGGTTAAATATTAAATGATGAAGGCCTGGCCATGATCTGAAACAGATGTTCTCTACAGCTGAAGTTAAACTTAGACAACTGTGAAGGAGTGACAACAGATGGCTTACATGCCATGGTGAATATATTTAGATCATGTCTCTAAATAACTTGCTGTTTTCGTATTCATAACCAAGGAGAGTTATTATCAGCGTTGTTGCTCTGATTTAACTGATAGCTTGAGGGGATTTTACTTGCACCACAGATGACATGTGTCCTCGGTATGTTATATATTGTGTCCCTTAGATTTCAAGCATTTTCAAATTTCTTGTTTCTTGTGTTAACTATATCATATATAAAAGTAATCTAATTTTTTTCTCGGTCGTAAATTTTGATGAAAATTGAGAGGCTAGTGCAATTGTTTAACATAGATATGCCGTATCTGCTTACATTTGTTTTACCTTTGGACATTGCAATCAAACCCTCTGCCCTCCACAGCTCATAAGAAAAAGGAAAACAGGACAAATAATTGTTTGATAATTTTCAAAGATGGTATTTTTGTCTTCAACAGCACAATGACGCAAAGAAGGTTTTAAGCTAATGTTAAACTATAAAAATGTCAAACTTGATTCGACATACAATCTAATTCTTTAACCATTAGAAACTTAATGTCAAACATTGATCAACTAGTTTTTGGACTCTTTCATTAATAAATAAAGATAGATCTCAACATGCGATCCAATTCTTTCTAAACTCCATTTTCTAGTAAGTTTAACTACTAAATTCTTTTCCTTATCCATTCTGCCAACTTTTTCCTTTCTCTTCAAAATTCCAATTTTGTTTCTAGCTTTTGCCATTTTTGATTATTTGGTTGTCTGGCTCTTTTTCTGTTCCATATTGTATACACCCAAGATATCCATCTTGCTCAAGACCATACAATATTATTGTGACATCTTTTTCTTCTTCCCAACTCGTTACTTCTACCACTATATCTACTATTCTAAACATCAAAAGTTTTGTGAAAATTGTTCTTGATATCTATTTACCCTAAAATTGGTACAATGTAACACATGGATTGAGTTGACCAAATGATAAGTTCAAATCTAAGCAACTTACACAATGAAACAGATTAATATGGATGATAATTTAATGGCCAATAAGTCGGATAAAAACAATGAAATGAAGTACCGTGGATCTTGGCAGAACTAACTGTCAATGTCACTGGATAGCTAAGAGCAAGAAAATTTGATCTCATAAAGAACTTTCAACTTTGCAAGTTCTGTGTCTTTTCAGCAAGGAATACAAATACTATTTCTAACTGACCTATTAGGGACAAGATTCCCGAATTGTGCCATAATAAAACATATTAGATGTACGACAAAGACACATTATTACAAAGTAACATCTGTCAAAGATCTGAGGATCTCCAGTAATAGCTGAATCTCCAACCCCATATTGATTGATCGACACCTTATAATTGGTACCTCACTTTTCCGAGCTAGACAAGATCCTACCACAGCGCCAGTTACTGAGTCACGTCTAATTTGTCACCTATTCCAAGTGTCACTTTCATAATTGTCCACGGAAAACCCAGTTATAACCCCATACATATAGTTCTTCCTCTTTCTGGATGCTTTCCCAAATTATAACTTGGAAGAGGAAGAGTTTCTCAATTCTAGGTGTGAAAGCAAGCGAAAGGTTTTTGACACTCTCTATGATATGTGTCTGCTTGTATTTAAAACTTCCGTCATGTGTCATGATATTCTCTTTGACCTAGAAATAACGTAGCTTGCCAAAACAATGATAACGCTTAACTTTCCAAATCTATATAAGCCTCTTCTCCACACTTCGCTCTTCCCTACAATGAACTACCTTTTTGACATTGCATCTCCTTTTTAACCTTCATATCTACATTGAAAAACTTTTTCTTTACTTAATCATTTTAACAACCTTTTATCATATCTGTCATCTTCGCACCTTCCTCTCTAAATCAAAATACTCTTATATTTCGTTGTGGAATTTTTTTTTTGTGTTCTCCACCGCAACCCTTTCTACAATAAGTCATAAAAAAAAATCAAACAAGAACATTGATATAGTTGAACCCATAGTTGACATGATTCTTGAACCATCCTTCGGCAAATATATTCATCCTCGAACCCCTTCCATGAGGCAAATCAGGGACTCTGATAGATTGACTGATAGTATCCTTCTGTAATTCAATCTTCTCACCTCCCCATTGTCTTAAAAAAAATGCATGTATGGTGTCACACCCCTTATTTTCCCTCAAAATTAAATGTATGTTTTGAAAGAAAAAGAGTTTTTCCAATTAAAGTGACGTTTTGAAAAGGGATTATTTTATTATTCAGAGTCGCCACTTGGAATTGAGTTTTGGTGTTCCAAGTCACCTTATTATTTAAATCCCTAATCAAAAGGAAATTTGACTCTTTATTTTATTGGTCTGCGAACTAGAAATTCGAGTAAGGAATTCTGTTGACCAAGGGGAAGGTGTTAGGCACCCCTCGAGTCCCGTGGTTCTAGCACGGTCGCTTTATTGACTATATATATGACTTAAATTAATTTTTGAATATTATATTATATGCTTAATAAAATATTATTTACCCTCATTCTTTGATTTATTTTAAACCTATTTAAGACTACTTTATTTTATTAATATATGTTCATTAATTAAAAATATGTATATCACATAAATTTATTTAAACATAATAATAAAATAAAGTTAAGAGATGGATATTTACAAATCTTGAAATGTCTTGTAATTTCTTTTCTTCTCCTTTTTTCATGTATTTGTATTTTTTTTTATTGTGGATAGAAAATATGTAAGTATCTAATTACTAGGAATTAGAATTTGTGTAGGATTGAGATTTTTTGATTTTGAGTATTTTAGGATTGTATTTTTTAGTTAGATTTAGAATAGAAATAAATTTTATGTGATTTGGAGTTAGTTTTAGCAAAGAAATTCTAAATAGATTAGGACTATTTTTAGGAAGATTTTTCCATTTTAGTTTTTTATTTCTTTGCACGTCTTTTCCTTACTTTTCTTTTTCTTTTTTACGTTTTGGTTTTGTTAATTAATATTTTAATTTATTTTTTTCATTCTGTCTCTTCGTATTTTATTTTATTTTTTACGTTTTTTTTTTTCTGTTTCTTTCTACTTTGTCCTTTATTTTTATATATATATTTTTTATTTTTTTTTATTTTTTTGGACATTCTGTTTCTCTTCTTCTTCTTCTTTTTTGATTTTTTTTTCTGTACTGCTTTGCTAATCAACCTTCCTCATTTTATTTTATTTTTACCATATATCCCTAAATAATAGTCATACCTCTCAATTATATACCTTAACAATTCGAATTAAAGCGATAATCATCTTACTCTTATTATAAAGACAAATTATTTTTAATATATTAAAAAGACTAAAATATATTCCACAAAAACTTTTCCGAATTACTAATCAATCAAATTAAACTATTATCTTCTAATCACATCGGTTAATAATCAATTTAAATAATGAGCATGCGATTAAATATATGAAATTAATATCTAATTATCACAAACAAAACACACTTATGTCTTCTTAAATTACGGGAAAAAATAACATGAAGCTAAAAACAAAAACATGGAATATTGTTCAAGAAAAATTTGAGAAATTCATGGGATACATGTTTTTTTTTCATGATTCTACAAAAAGGATTAAACATATAGTTTACATGAAAACAATTCAAAATAAAATAACATAAGGCTGAGGCAAGAACGCACCTTCAAATTGTTTTTGACTAAACAGTGAAGAAAAACGTAAAAATCTACAGATTTCCAAAGTTTAGCAAGGCTAACTTTAAGATCCACAAACTTGGAACCACGAACAAAACCTCTTAACTCTAGACTTAATTCTCAAAAGAAAAACTCACTTTTCTTTTCTTTGCTTTTGCTCTAGTTTTTTTTTTCCTGTATCTGTATGTGTTTATCTTTTTTTTTTTTACTGAGCGTGTTTTTATATTATTTTAGGTGTGAGTTTGATGCTAACTTAAAGGAACGTGAAAGAGTGGGGAGTTTAGTTTGAAATCTAGTTGAGAATTTTAGGGTTGAGATAAGGGAATAAAATAAAAAATAGTAATATAATATTAACAAAACAAATAATAAATAATAATAAAAATAAATAATAAAACAAATAACAAAAAAAAGAAAGAAAGAAGGAAGAGAAAAGAAAGAAAGAAATAATAATAAAAAAAAAGAAACGTGTGAAAAAAAAAAAATTGTGCAAGAGGAGAACAGAAAAAAGAAGAAGAATAAATAGAATAAAAATAAAATAAACTAAATGGGAGGAGGATTTTTAGGAAATAAGTTAAGGAAGTTGGGGGTAATTAGGATAAAGGTAAGGTAATTTACAATTGTTAGGACTCTTCTTTTTATCTTTTTTTCCCCATAAGATATACGATTATTATTATTTTTTTAGACTAGTTAAAAGTTAAAGGATTAAACAAATACATTAAATTCACAAGCTTTCTTTATTAAACTTTAAACATAAAGTGAACTTATAATTTGTTGTAATTTTCAGATTTATTTTTTTCATTTATTTTAATTATAACCCTACTGAAATAATAATATTTAAGTATTAAAGTTGGTGTAAAATCTTGATGTTTTGGTCAAAAAATAGGTGTTCACAGTATGCCCCTCTTTGCTTGGAAACATGAAGAGTTTTCATGCAAAGACGTGAGCAATGTGGCTAATTTTTTGACAGAGACATGATTCAAAAATGTGAAAATAAGTAAAAGAGGATAGGTTTGACTGCGCCCTAACTTTGGATAAACTACCTACCCTGAGTTAATGATCAGGTGTAGTTCATATATAGGAAGGGACGGGAGAATAAGTTAGGTAGTCGAGTGAGGTTCTGTCGAGGTTCCGGTTCGTAGCTCCAGCTATTACATTAAAAGGAAAAATACAATAGGAGAGAAAGGAAAGATACAAGATCATATCTA
>JAJOOO010010812.1:0-10152 GCA_029582685.1 Solanum piurae
ATCAAACTCATATAAATTCAAAATCGCGCAAACTCGACGGCCTTGGAAATATAATTCCAAGATATTTCCTACGGTATCTAGAAGCACACCTAACTCATCCTGAGATAGGAGTTATGGTTGTTTGAAGTTGACCCAAAACTCAAACTTACCATAACTTAACAAATTTTCATATTTTTTATTCTTTCTTAAAATGACTATTTCCAATGCTAACTCTTCCTTGCTCTTTCAAAGAGCGAGATGTTACAATTTTCTTGACAAAATTTGTCTCACATTCTTCGTATGCATGATAATCTTGTTCTTCTCAAAGTCTTAATCATTGCTACTAGCTACGGTTAAAAATAAAGTTTAAAATATATGGGTTAAAACTAATTTTAAAATATTTTGTTTTTATTTTTAAAATTTTAGCAACAAGAATGTTGAAAATACTGTTTAAGACTTCTTATCCACATGTAGTTGGACAAAATATTCACTATCATCAAATTTGTTTGCAAATTGATTTCAAACCCGTTTGAATGCATCTTCAACCTCGGTGAATCATTGGAAAATGAGACTATTGAACCATGTGCTCTGATACCCCTTGTTGGGTTCAAAAGTGATTAGGGCATCATGCGAAAACTTACAATTGCAAATCAAAACAGTGATAAATTAAATGACAAAAACTTATTCTAAAAATATAATAATATTATATGAAAATCAATATAAAAAAAATATTAAAATTGTAAAGAGAATAGATCTCCACATAAACAAAACTCTTAAATGTCTATATTGTGGATGTTATTGTTGTTTTTCTATGAGAATATGGATCTTCAATTTATAGATATCCAAAAAATTTCTTCTAAGAAAAGAATAAACCAAATATCGAAAAGAATAATATATACTTTTTCAGGAAAGGTTAAGGCATTTAAGCTAAAACTTTGTTTTTCTTTTTAGAAAAAAATAAACTTCAAATAAGGTAAGAAAATCAGGGCAAAACCCTAACAAGATTTAGGGAACAACTATTTATTTATTTGAGTTAAAATAGCATGTGATTATGTATCTTATTCAATCGTGCATAGCAATACGTTAGATTTTTGTGCTCTTTTGTGAATTTTGTCTCGTATATGGTGGTCCTTTTTGTTAGGTTAGATTTAGGAAATAATTTGAGTTAAAATAGTAGTATTCATGTGGTTTCGTATCTTATTCATTCGTGCAGTAAGGACTTGGTCCCAATGCCATTTTTTATAAAGGACTCGTTTGCATGTGAATATATATTGTTTAGTCTGAATTTGATGTGTGTGATCTCAATGTCTTTTGTCATTATTTATTATGGCTTGTTTGTTTAGAATTTTTCCCTCTATTTCTATGTTGTAATAAACATATGGCTCCTATATATTTTTTCTTTCTTTTAGTATAGATTCCTAAAGTGTATATTTCCATTTATGCTTATTAGTAAGGACTTGGTCTCAATGCCCTTGTTCATAAATGACTTATTCATATGTGAATATGTATAATATTGTTTAAATTTGCAATACCCTTTTTCATTGTTTATTGCATGTTTGTTCATATTTTTCTCTCTCTATTGTTTATGATGTAATAAACATGTGGTCCCTGTATGTTTTTTTCTTTCTTTTAGTATAGATTTCTTAAGTGTATCTTATTCATTTCTGTACAGCCGTATGAACTTGGTCTGAATGCCTTTTTTCATAAATGACTTATTTGTATGTAAATATGTATTATGTTATCTGAATTGATGTGTGTGGTCCCAATGCCCTTTTTCATTATTTATCATGACCTATTTGTTCAGATTTTCCCTCACTATTGTTTATGTTGTAATAAATATGTGGCCCATGTATGTTTTTTCTTTCTTTTAGTACAGATTTCTAAAGAGTATCTTATTCATTTCTGTTTGTTCACATTTTTTTGAATGCCTTTTTTCATAAAGGACTCGTTTGTATGTGAATATATATCGTTTAGTTTGAATTTGATGTGTGTGATCCCAATGTCCTTTTTCATTATTTATTATGGCTAGTTTGTTCAGAATTTTTCCCTCTATTATTTATGTTGTAATAAGCATATGACTCCTATATATTTTTTTCTTTCTTTAGTATAGACTTGGTCCCAATGCCTTTTTCATAAATGACTTATTTGTATGTGAATATATATTGTTTAGCCTCAATTTGATGTGTGTGATCCCAATGTCCTTTTTCATTATTTATTATGGCTTGTTTATTTAGAATTATTCTCTCTATTTTTATGTTGTAATAAACATATGACTCCTATATATTTTTTCTTTCTTTTAGTATAGATTCCTAAAGTGTATCTTTCTATTTATTCTTCTTAGTAAGGACTTGGTCTCAATGCCCATGTTCATAAATGACTTATTCATATGTGAATATGGATAATATTATTTAAATTTGCAATGGCCTTTATCATTGTTTATTGCATGTTTGTTCATATTTTTCTCTCTCTATTGTTTATGATGTAATAAACATGTGGCCCGTGTATGTTTTTTCTTTTTTTAGTATAGATTTCTAAAGTGTAGCTTATTTATTTATGTACATCAGTAAGAACTTGATTCGAATGCCCTTTTTCATAAATGGCTTGTTTGTATGTAAATATGTATTATGTTATATGAATTGATGTGTGTTGTTCCAATGCCCTTTTTCATTGTTTATCATGGCCTGTTTGTTCAGATTTTTCCCCTCTATTGTTTATGTTGTAATTAACATGTGACCCATGTATATTTTTCTTTCTTTTAGTGCAGATTTCTAAAGAGTATCTTATTCATTTATGTTTGTTCAGATTTTTCCAATGTCTTTTTTCATAAAGGACTCGTTTGTATGTGAATATATATTGTTTAGTCTGAATTTGATGTGTGTGATCCCAATATCCTTTTTCATTATTTATTATGGCATGTTTGTTCAGAATTTTTCCCTCTATTGTTTATGTTGTAATAAACATATAGCTCCTATATATTTTTTCTTTATTTTAGTATAGACTTGGTCCCAATGCCTTTTTTTCATAAAGGACTCATTTGTATGTGAAAATATATTGTTTATCCTGAATTTGATGTGTGTGACGATCCCAATGTCATTTTTCATTATTTATTATGGCTTGTTCGTTCAGAATTTTTCCCTCTATTTTTATGTTGTAATAAACGTATGGCTCTTATATATATTTTCTTTCTTTCTTTTAGTATAGATTCCTAAAGTGTATCTTTCCATAAATGCTTATTACTAAGGACTTGTTCTCAATGTCCTTGTTCATAAATAACTTATTCGTATATGAATATATATTATATTATTTAAATTTGCAATGCCCTTTTTCATTGTTTATTGCATGTTTTTTCATGTTTTTTCTCTCTCTATTGTTTATAATGTAATAAACATGTTGCCCCTGTATGTTTTTTCTTTCTTTTAGTATTGATTTCTAAAGTGTATCTTATTCATTTATGTATAGCAGTTAGAACTTGGTCTGAATGTCCTTTTTCATAAATGACTTGTTTGTATGTAAATATACATTATGTTATCTGAATTGATATGTGTGGTCCCAATGTCCTTTTTCATTGTTTATCATAGTCTATTTGTTCAGATTTTCCCCCTCTATTGTTTATGTTGTAATAAACATGTGGCCCATGTATGTATTTTCTTTCTTTTAGTATAGATTTCTAAAGAGTATCTTATTCATTTTTGTTTGTTCAGATTTTTTCAATGCCTTTATTATAAGAACTTGTTTGTATGTGAATATATATTGTTTAGTCTGAATTTGATGTGTGTGATCCCAATGTCTTTTTTCATTATTTATTATGACATGTTTGTTCAGAATTTTTCCCTCTATTGTTTATGTTGTAATAAACATATGGCTCCTATATTTATTTATTTTCTTTATAACTCATTTGTATGTGAATATATTTTGTTTAACCTGAATTTGATGTGTGTGATCCTAATGTCCTTTTTCATTATTTATTATGGCATGTTTCTTCAGAATTTTTCCCTCTGTTTTTATGTTGTAATAAACATGTGGCTCATATGTCATTTGTTTTTCTTTTAGTATAGATTCCTAAAGTATATCTTTCCATTTATGCTTATTAGTAAGGACTTGCTCTCAGTGTCCTTGTTCATAAACGACTTATTCGTATGAGAATATGTATTATATTATTTAAATTTGCAATGCCCTTTTTCATTGTTTATTGCATGTTTGTCATATTTTCTCTCTATTGTTTATGATGTAATAAACATGTGGCCCATGTATGTTTTTTCTTTCTTTTAGTATAAATTTCTAAAGTGTATCTTATTCATTTATGTACAGCAGTAAGAACTTGATCCGAATGTCTATTTTCATAAATGACTTGTTTGTATGTAATTATGTATTATTTATTTGAATTGATGTGTGTGGTCCCAATGCCTTTTTCATTGTTTATCATGGCCTGTTTGTTTAGATTTTTTCCCTCTATTGTTTATGTTGTAATAAATATGTGGCTCATGTATGTTTTTTCTTTCTTTTAGTATAGATTTCTAACGAGTATCTTATTCATTTTTGTTTGTTCAGATTTTTCTCTCTATTGTTTATGTTGTAATAAACACGTAAACCCCGTATGTTTTTGCTTTTTTTTAGGATAAATTTCTAAAATGTAACTTATTTATTTTTGTATAGCAGTAAGCACTTGGTCCCGATGCCCTTTTTCATAAAGTGTATCTTATTCATTTCTGTATGTTCTTATTTATTTATTTAGTATAGGTTCCTAAAGTGTATTTTATTCATTTCTGCACATTATGTCACTATGACTCAAGCTCATTATATCTATTTTTTTCTTAGTTTAATATGAAAGATCTTTGTGTTGATCTTATGTTGCATTATAGGGGTAAATGAATTACAAAACCACAATTATTATATGATAAGAAGTATGTAACTACTAGGAGAGACATTGATACAGATCTCTTAGACTATGATAAGATAGTGAAAGAGTACACAAATAACACAAATTTTGTTCTTGTGAAACAAATACTTGTGAAAGGGTCGTTTGAAAAATTTTACTTGGTTGAAGGATTTAAAGGAATTAGGACATTTCAATACTTATTAAATGAATAATTTAAGGTAGTTCATTTCTTTGTTGCGGATGATTTTGAAGAAACTGTTTTTGCACCAAATAATATTCACCATGGTGAAGCATATTTGGTAGAATGTAAATATGAGATTGATGTTGAACCAAAAGTGATTCTAGTGATAATGATAAGTCTGATGATGAATATAATTTTGATGAGTTAAAGCTCATTAAGATGCGAAAAAACTAGAAAAGTAAATGATGAGCCCAATCAATACAAAGAACTTCATTCCTCCATGACTTTTAAGGACTTAAATAAGGCAAGAAAAATTGTGAATTTGTATTCTTTTACAAATTCCAATCCTATAGTAGAGAAAAAAGTGACAGAACAAGACTAAGGTATAAATATATGATTGATTGTCCATTTGTCCTTTTTATTCACGATATGATAAGGGTCCAGGTTTTAAGGTTATAACATTGAAAACAAATCACAATTGTGAGGATGCATTTTAAAATTCTAGAGCTTTTACAACTATTTTAGCATAATATTTCAAGAATAAAGTGCAGAACAATCCTTAGTACAAGCTTGAAGATATGAGACAAGACTTAAAGGATCAGTCCAGCTTGAATGTTAGTTTCTCAAAGTTGAAAAGGTCACAGAAAATGGCTCTTCAAAAATTACAGAAAAGTTTCTTAGATGATTACAATAGAATTGAGGCTTAAGCAAGTGAGCTTAGGCTAAGTGATATTGTGATTAATTTATCAAAGGATGAATCAGAAGAAGGTAAAATAAAATTTCTTAGAATGTACATCTGCATCAATACACTGAAGTTGGGATGGAAAGAAGAATTGAGACCCTTTATTGTACTAGATGAAATCTTCTTGAAAGGTCAATGCAAGGGACAACTTTTGGTGGCAATGACACAAGATTGTTAGAATTGCTTCTACCCATGGCATGAGTTGTAGTTGATAAAAAGACAACTAGAATATGGATATAGTTTCTACAACTTTTAAACAATTCATTGAATCTGAAAGATGGTGAAATCTTCACCTTTATGTCTGATATGCATAAGGTAAATAATTTATTGTGTTTATTTGAATAATTTGTCTTCTTTATATAGCAATTTATAATCGTATATTTACTTATTTGACACGTACAATGACTATTAGAAGCAGTCAAAAATTCCCTTCATTTGTATCAGCACAAATACTTTAAGTTGTTTTGAATATTTTATTCTCTTGAATTTATCAACTAACTATTCACTTTTATTGATTATAGATACTGTATTAGGCACATTGAGGCCAACTGGACGAAGAGATTTAGGTCAAGAGTGATGGAGAAAATGCTTTGGTAGACTGCTTGGAGTACTTATGAGGAAAATTTTAAGTACTACTTGAGTGCATTTGGTGCATTGTCAAAAAGTGTTGTCAAGAATTTGCTTAGGTATCCACCAAAGAGATGGTGCAGAGCATATTTGGATACTATATGCAAAAATTAAATAGTGGATAATAATTTCATAAAGTCCTTCAACTCTTGAATCCTTAAAGCAAGAGGCAAGCCAATCTTAAAAATGCTTGAAGATATAAGAATCAAGATAATGAAGAGGTTAGAGAGAAAGAAGAGAATGCAAGTAAATAGACTACTAATTTAGTCTTAAGTGTATGAAATTATTCACTACATACATGAAGATAGCCCAGTTATATAATGTTCATTTCAATGGTGATCTTGAATATGAAGTGTCTAAGGGTGAAGATAGACATCTTAGTAAAGAAAAAATGTACATGTAGGTCATGACAGTTGACTGACATTCCACGTTCATATGCCATCAAAGTTATGTTGTACCAGAAGATAGAACGAAAGAATGAAATTAATTGATGGTATAATAAAGAGGCTTACTTGATGACATATAGGGCCAAGTTGATGCATGTAAGAGTAAAAAGTCTAGAATATTTTGCCAGAACATGCAATGGACCCATCTAATTTTGTGAAAACTGTTGAAAGACCAAAGATCAAAAGAACTAGAGAAAAGAATGCAGTAATTAAAAGAGCAGGAGAGTGGACTCACTCAAGAAAAGAAACTAAAATGACATGTAGTAAGTGTGGTGCATCAACTCACAATACAAGGACACGCAAGGTAAGAACCTTTATCATTTAAATGTCTCCATGTTATTAGTACTATGTAGTTGACTTTACTCCTAAGTTCTTAGCACATAAATATTTTGTTTTCAGTTTGTTAAAGAAGAAGAACGAAAAATGTTTAAAAAATTAGGGACAGAACTGAGGAAGAAGATGAAGAAAAAATTGAAGAAGAAAAAGTTCATGAAGAAGTTTATCATGTTAATAGTACAAGCCCTATAGCCCCTAGACCAACATAAGAGGAAGAATAACATTTTATGCCCACACTTGAACTGTCACAATA
The DNA here is from genome assembly GCA_029582685.1 of Solanum piurae. Lineage (NCBI taxonomy): Eukaryota > Viridiplantae > Streptophyta > Magnoliopsida > Solanales > Solanaceae > Solanum > Solanum piurae. The sequence goes on from JAJOOO010010812.1 coordinate 7,441, forward strand.
ACTATATGAATCATTTGGTCCTGTTAGAAAGTCTGAAAGTGATCCAAATATAAGACCTCAAGTCATATATGAAAATTTCACAAAACTTAAGATGAGGATGAATCAACAAAGATCAAATATAAATAGAGTGATATCTTTTAGAGGTGATCATGCTGAAATTAGTGACCCTATAGATTTATCTTACTCGCCCACTAAGCTGACTTGGAAAGAACAAGAAGTTATCACTAACAACCAGGTGGGTAGAGAGAGAGAGGGGGTGGGAAAGTTGAAGATAAGAAAAGCTAATGGGAGATCTCAGTTTTAAACTATTCTGGTTAGTGCAATAAGTTGACTGATTTTATTTATTTTTCTTGAAGTTGGTAGAAACAAAACAATGAATGATTTTATTTATTTTGGGTAGAAGTTAGTAGATGCAAAACAATGAATGATTATGTTTATTTTGAGTTAAATTTGATAGATGTAAAACAATGAATGCTTATGTTTGTTTTTGCCTTGAAGTTGGTATTAATTTGTGAAGTTTGGTGAATCATTAATGTTTGATTTTTGTCCAAATTTTGTGAAGTTTATTTATAGTGTTTACTCAATGTTGGCAATGCATTTCTTTATCAGTTCTCCACTTAGTTTATGTCCAGATTTTGTGAAGGTTATTTACAGTTTCTCTACTTTTTTTGGTGAAGCATTATGTTTGATTTTTGTCTAGATTTTGTGAAGTTTATTTTCATTTTTTACTTAATGTTGTTAATGCATTCAGTTCTCTATTGACCAACTTTGATACCAATTTTGTAATGCATATATCCTGCTTCTATAACATAAGTAAGTAGTTTTTCAAAGCATTTTTTTATCCAGAATTGAATCTGTCCGGACTACAATTTTCCAATTCAACTTCATTACAATCAAATGAAATACTCATTTCAACATAAGTACTACAATTTCATTACAAAATACAAACAGTATAAGTAATACACCATGAGCAAACATTCAAATTATACATTGAGTCCTAAACATTCACTTCATAAAGAACATACATTCACTTTATGATCCTTACAACAAACACAATGAACAAAACATATGAAATGAATATGATAGTTTTCAACTTTTTGATTTTCTTCTCTAAAAGCATAACTTTTCCAACCTCTTGGGCTGAAATAAATTTCATTTTCAGGTTGTCCCTTTCAGCCTCTTCCATTCCATCGACAATCTTTTACAATTTGTTTTTTTTTTCAACCTTCATGATATTCAATTTATCTTTTAGGTCCATTATGACAGTTACACGTTTGGTGAGAGTTGTTTGTCTTGCCACTCCTAATATCCACATGAAGTGACCTACATATAGTGTACAAATTCAATCATCAAGTTTACGTAATAATTTACAAAAATACTTACTGCTAATTTAATCAATAAAAGTTTATATATAAATATCCAAACCTCAAATTAATTTACAATTTACTTTGAGTCTTGGACATTCGAAATCTCTATAGTGAATGAAAGTTTATTAGGTCTTTTAATGGAGAAAGAGATGAAATGAAGAAAAAGGGTGAAATTAGGGCTGGTGAAAGGAAGTTTTTTTGAGTCTTTATTATTAAGAGAAGGATGAGTGTGGATAAAGGGTGAAATTAGGGCTATTAAAATGTCTATGTGGAGGTGGTGGGGTGGGCGTGCACATGTGGAGTTCTATGTGGCATGTTAATACACATATGAGATACCATATAACTCTTTCGTTAAACAGAAGGATAAGTCTGGTCCAATAGTAAAACATGAAGGATATTGTTAAGCCGAAAAATAGTTTAAGGATATATTTAGGCTCGTTGACCATGCGATATGAAATCATGGTATGTAATCATAATATGAAATCATAAGATGAAATTGAAGTTTGTTTGAACATTAGATTTGAAGTTTTTGTATTGTATATTTTTTCATAAACACAACATTTCACAAGTTGTAAAATTATTAAAATAGTCCCAACTATTTATTCAATCTTACCAAATAAACAAAATTTTATAAAATCGCATAATAAATTATTACAAAGCCATTGCGGTCAGTCTTGTTCACTCAATGTAGATGAAAAAACTATTTTTTTTATTAAACATTAAAGTAGTAGTAATAAATTTGGTTGAAAAATAAATTTGATAAAAAAACAATGAATTTGATGAATATAAATGATAAAGTAAGAATTGATTTAAAGTAATAATAAAATTTATGGTGGTGATAATTATAAATTTCAAAAAGTTATGATACGATTATAAATTTTATTTACATATGAAATAAATGGCTATTAGATATAAATATAAGGTTGTTTTAACAAAATATAAACTTGTGGGTCAATTTTTGTATTTGAAAAATCTCAAAATCATGATTTTTGGAGAATATGGAATTTCATCTCATGAGATCTAATCAGCGTGAAATCGCATGTCCAAACACTGATTTCATCTCATGATTTCATATTATAATATGATATCGCATGACCAAACACCTATTTAATCTATTTCGAATAGTTGAAAGATATTTTTGGTCTTTTTCCATATTAAATATTTATGTACGCATAACTAATACATGAAAATTTATGCAAATAATTTTAATGCATATATTAATATGATTAAATATATAGGCATAATATATATATTGGACCCTAAACTTGGTTTCAAATTTCAACTTTGACCTCCAACTTTCATAGTGCACAAACAGACACTTTAACTATCCAACCTTTTAATAAAT
>JAJOOO010010815.1:0-16186 GCA_029582685.1 Solanum piurae
GGCGAGCGAGATCTGGGAGAGGGGAGAGAGGGGAACGAAAATATATGTATATATACAATTTTCTCTCGCTTTATACAAACACAAACACACTTTATACATTTGCGTTTGTATAAAAAATGAGAGAGGCGAGGGAGAGAACGAGAGTGGCGAGCGAGATTCACCAGGAGAGAGGTGAATTAGCAACAGTTTGCTATGGGGTACAATTAAATCAAACTATATTTATAGCATTTAATTTGAATTAATAGTTTACTATTATATACAATTTTTTTATTCCACAAACGATGTGGGACTCCAACAATAATGTTATACGATCTCTTAAAGTGATATTGTAGTCCTCGTAATTTGATTACTATATCCAAAAAATTCTCGAATACTCTGTTCTACCTAGTCGGTGTTTGGTTCTTTCCAGATCTACAAAAAAAATTCTAGAGCATGATCGGAAAATTTTCAATTAATATTTTTTTTTAAAAAAAAGTCACTCAACTTTCTTTTGATACTCGCAAAGTCACTCAATTATGAATATTTTACCTACAAAATTGTCTAACCTAGTTAATTGAATTTTTCATGGGAAACTTATAGAAATCCACTAGTTTAGGAGATAATTACTTAGATGCACTATAGTTTGCAATATTACGAATCTTACCAGATTTTGGTGCATTCAGATATGTTCAAATAGATGTATCTCGAGATACATGGGGTCAAAATTAAGTTTAATTTATTTTAGATATATTGTATCCAAGTGGATTGTACCTCCCATCTTGTCCACCACTTTCCTATGCATACCTATATATACATGCATCTAGTGTGATTTGCACGTATATGAGATACATGATTATCTCGCTTAGTGTATTTGGTAGCAGAATTAAATACATCTATTTAGGTGTATCTTTCTCAATACGAAAAAGGGTCATATTTGCCCTTATACTCTTAGAAAATGGTCATATTTACCCTTCGTCATACTTTTTTGATATATTTGCCCTTACCATCCAACTTTGGGCACATATTTGCCCTTGTATAGTTAACTTATCGTGTCACCATTTTTATTAGTCTACGTGGAGCCTACATGACTCCTATATGGCTCTATGTGTTTATATTTTTATTATAGTTAAAAAATTATTTTCTATTTAGTATTATATCCAACTCATTTAGTAAAATCCGACCCAACTAATGTGAAGACCCATTAATCTTAGGGAAAATTTACATAAATATACTATATTAAAAAAATATTTACAATATCTTATTTCAATATCAATTAGCCCTAATTTATATACTCATCATCTTGAATCATATTATACAATCTCTTGAAATGATGTTGCAATCTTCGCAAATTGATTACTATGCTTAGGATATTCTCGAATAATTTGGCTTCCTCGGTCGGTGTTGGCTTCTTTTCAAATAAATATACAAGAAGTTCTATAGTATGATATGAAAATTTTCAAACATAATTAAAGAGAAAATGCATAAGTACCCCAACCTATAATCGAAATTTCAGAGACACACTTATACTATACTAAGGTCCTATTACCCTCCCCCCTGAACTTATTGTATAAATAATGTTCTACCCCTTTTGGGCCTACGTGACACCATCAACAAATAGCTTGAAAAAATTGTCAACACGCGCTGGGCCCAGAAGATAGTGCCACGTAGGCTGAAAAGAGGTGGGGGGGGGGGGAGTAATTGTCAATTTTCATACACAAAAAACGGTTATCTTTCAGATAGTCACTCAACTAAGGGTTCTTTCCTCAGAAAGTCACTCAATTTTCTCCTATAATCTCAAAGTCACTCAACTATGAATGTTTTACCTACAAAATTACTCAACATATTTAATTTATTTTTTCATTAGAATTTGCATATATGCAATTTTATTTAAAACATAAATTGTAAGAAATAAAGAGATATTCCCTCAAACCATTTAATTATTGACCCGTCCCCACTTGATCTATTTTTTTCACCAAAAATTTGGACCATTTCTTGATTTGTGCGTGTCATCCTTACGCAGAGGCCACACTAATCTTCTCGGTATCGTTCCAATTTTGTCGAATGTCTCCGAAAGGACGTCCCCAGTTGATCCACCCTACTCGAAATATGGCGTTGACCCTTTTCATTACTAATTGTAAACAATAGCACATAACAATTTAAAATATTTCTCTAATCACTTCTTTTATATTTCTCTAACACTAAAAGAAGCAATATATCTAAGAAATATGGAAGAGGCGACTTGAGAGATATTATTTTAGGATTTAAATTTATTGACGCAATTACTTTTCAAAAATCTCTAGGCAAATGAATTAGATTGTTTTTGATAGATTTTCTTCTTAAGGAAAAACAATCCAAAGAGATAGCTTGTCATGTGACGAGCAAGACAAGAGAGAGCTAGAGAGCAAGCTAATGAATCATTACGCTAAGATATTTATGTCATATGATTATTGCTCGTTTACCAATAATGATATATTCCTCTATAATAAGGTTCAATGAACTTCTCATGAAATCGCGAACAACAAACCACTCAGATTGTCGCAATCCAAATACCTAGTCGATAGGAGCGATGTGCGGTGTGTATAAAGGGCATGTACTAGCTATTTTGAGTAGATTGTTGTAGATATAAAAATTTAGTGTTGTATTATTCTTTATGTGGTTACATTACTAATCATGATATAACTTAAACAAAAAAAGTCAGGACTATTCCTCGACAAAACTATGAAAATAAAAAATATAGGAAAAACTACAAAATTACATACTTCACTACCATATTCACTAATATTATCTATACTTTCAAATTATTAAGTATTTTACTACTAATTAAGAGTTTTCTATCATATATTGAGGAATATACACTAAGATACATGTATTTTTTGCTACCAGATACACTAAAATAAGGAGAGAGGTGGATGAGATTGGGGAGAGACAAGAGCGACATTCGTATGTATTTCAGATACATGTGAATTACACCATATACACACAAATGTATGTATCTGATGTAATTCACATGTATATGAGATACCATATGCATACGAAAGTGGCGAGTGAGATGAGAGAGACGTACGAGATTTGTTATGTATATCAGATACATGTGAATCCACTTGGATATAATGTATCTAGAAGTAATTTGACTCAATGTATCCTAAGATACATGTATTAGGATGTATCTGGATGCAAAAAAATATGGTAAGATACGTAGTAGTGTAAACTAGAGTATATTCAAGTAATTAGCTCCTAAATTAGTATGATTCATCCAAAGGTATTATGATCTTAAACAACTACAATAACGAGGTATCTTGTTACATTGAATATGAACATCGAGAGAAAACATTCAAATTTCAAGTGGCTGAAATTATTCTTAAATTAAGAGAAAAGACATAAAGTCACCATTGAAGTTGTCTCGAATTTTCAAAAGGACACCTTAACTTCGCAACCGTCCTACTGCCCCACTAAACAATTTTGAACATATATTATTATATCATTTTTCGATCAGCCCCAGATTTTAAGAAGCAAGTGTGTTCACACACCAATCATTACATGACACGTGTTAATTTAATTTAAAATGTATTTTTTTTTTCATTTTAAGTCTTTTCTTTATTTTTTTTCTTTATTTCTCTCTCTCTTTTTGACTTATTTTAATTTTGATTTCATCTTAAATTTCACTTCATCTTCCACCTCCCACTTTCAAGTGATCCATTCCTTCATTTTCTTCACCTCCCACCCTCACCCCACCCCCCACGTCAAGTTGAATGCCACTCCCATTTTTTTTTCTTTTTCTTCTTCTTATCCGGTCAAATTCTTTATAGAATTCATACTATTTTTTAGACTTTATTGAATTATTGATAACCAAATTAATTATTTTTCTAAGAAAATTTAAAATTTGGAAGGTATCATCAATTATTCCTTTTTATATAACTTCAAAATTAGAAATGATAATTTTAAAAGAATCAATGAATTCCCCAAAAATTGAAAGAATTTAATTGAAATCGAATAAAAAAACCTATATGATACTTCCTAATCATCTTGAAATCTAATGGGTTTATCAAATTGTTTGAAATGTAAAAAAATATTTGGATAAAGTTTTAAAATTAAAGAGAGTAAAACTAATAATAGTAAAAAAATGAAGGTGAAGTTGTGGTAAAATGGTGACCTTAAAGTGAGAAGCTTCAATGGAGGTTACAATTAATTTTTGAAGAAGAAAGAAGAAAGAAAGAGAAAAAATAAAAAGGAAAAAAAGTTAAAATAATAAGAAAAATAAGAAAATATATTTTATAATAAAATATTTGTAAAAATAAAATTATATTAGTTATTTTAGGTTGCTTACTCTCTTTGAGAGAGTGCACACCACTCTCTATGACAGTGGATGAAAAATGATATAATAATATATGTTCAAAATTGTTTAGTGGGGGTAATAGGACATTTGCAAAATTAAAGTGTCTTTTTTAAAATTCGGGACAACTTCAGTGATGACTTTATCTCTTTCTCTTAAATTAATTCACTCTATAAATATCACTAAATATTTATTAGTATACAATAGTTTTCAACCATTTAAAGTAGAAGAGGCTAAATAATAATTGCCAAAATAAATTTATTAAGGTAAGAATGAGTACGAAAAAAGAATATTATATTAAAGAGAGAATACGGAGAACAAACCTATCCAATACATTGAGGGTCTGTTTGGAAAGCCACCTGGTAATTGGAATTGGTGTAATTATTAGGGTAGTAATTACTAGCCTAGTAATTACACAGTCTAGTAATTACATTGACATGTTTGATTGCCACAGTGTAATTACAGTGTAATTCCCTTTGTCTTGTTTGTTTGGACGAATGTAATTACACAGTTAAATTTTAAAATAGATCAGATTTTGAATAAATAATATTACTATATATAACTGATTGTTAGAATCTATTATTATTATTATCAGAAATTAAAGAAAAAAAATTAATACTCATATTTATTTTAATCTCAAAACTAACAAGAAAAAATACAAAGATAAAATTCATACATACCTAGACATCAAAATATGAAAGTAAAATAAATCAAGAAATAAATCTTAAGAAGAAGTACATGGCTTGTTGCTGTGCTGCGTTCTTAGAAATGAAAATGTCCAGACAAAAAAGGAAGAAGTGCCTTGGTATTCCAAATAAAAATATATTAAAAAAATATAATATTAAAAAAATCATGTAATTACATGGTGTAATTATACTCAATTCCTTGCCCTCCCTTGGGAATTGAGGAGTGTAATTACTCCCCTTCAATTACACCCAATTTCCCTCTTACCAAGTAATTACTTGGTCTATCAAACAGGACAAAGAGAGTAATTACACCAATTACACCAATTCCCAATTCCCAATTCCATTGTTGCCTTTCAAACAGGCCCTGATAGTTATTCATATGTTTTGATATATGTTATTACCATATACCAAATAAGTAATAAAGAATTTATGCGTAGACGTCTTGTGTTTTATTTATTTTATTTTATTTTTTTGACAAAAAGAATTGAGCAGGTAGAAACAAGTTAGTGAAGCATTTTCTGACTAAATTGCATCTACATGTTCAAATATTCTTTTATATTAATTCAATACTATATAAAGAGTTTATATTTTTATTTCACAAACGATGTGGGACTCCAACAGTAATGTTAAACGATCTATTAAAGTGATATTGTACCAACATCTTCAACTAATATTTTATATTATTTAAGACTAAAGAGTTTATATTTTTATTCCATAAACAAAGTGGGACTCCAACAATAACGTTATATGATTTCTTAAAGTGATATTGTAATTTTCATAAATTAATTACTATATCTAGAAAATTCTCGAATACTTTGTCCTCCTTAGTCGGTGTTTAGTTCTTTCCAGATCTAACAGTTATCATTATCCATAAACAATTATTATAGTAATACTTTTATGTAGAAAATAAATTTTAAAAATTATATATAATGTCGAATTGTCTTGATCTTGGGTTGACTTTTTAAAATTAAAACCAAACCAATCCAAGTATAGTTGATTTTTTTTCCGATACCAAACCAATCCAAGTATAGTTGATTTTTTCCCCGATACCAAACCAAGTCAAATCAAACTATTAATCAATTTTTTTCCACTTTGACTTAATTTACGATTTAGTTCGATTTTGTACACTCCTAAGCAAGATAATCAAACCATATGGTTGCTGCTTGTTTACCAAGTAAATGGTGTCTTCCTCAATGATAAGGTTCAATGAACTTCTCATGAACTCGCGAACAACGAATCATACATATATTGTCGCAATCCAAACATTTAATTGATAGGAGCGATATGCAATGTGTATAAAGGGCGTGGACTAACCCTTTTATGGGCATGTAATTGGAAAATATATAGTTAGGGTTTGTAAAGTTTATAAAAATAATTTTTGGTGCATATAAAAATATAGATAAAATAATCATATCTTGAATACAAAAAATCCTAGATATTGTGTTGAATTTCAAAACTCCTGCATGTAAAATATTAGCACAACGTGCTAAAATTCAAAGATTTATAAGTGAAATCAATATATTAGGTAAAAGTTCAAATAATCAATCAACTCAGCTATGTTATAATTCTCTTGGAAACATAGCTTATATTCAAATAATAGTTATAAATCTGGTTAATCTTGAATTTCTTTCTTTCTAGATATTTTAACTACACTAAACACCCATATACTATGACTTCCTCTAATTTTAAATCAAATACTTACAACACATATATATTACGAAAATCCTATACTTACATCTTTATGATATTATCATTTTTATTTATTTAAAGAAAACAATAAAATGATAATTTTCTATATGAAAATCCTACCCAAATAAAATTTCATCCAAGTATCTTACATTAACATATATCTTGTCTTATCTTATATATATATATATACTATTCCTCGATAAAACTATGAAAATGAAAAAATATATTCCGAGGCCTCTTAGAGCCTTTTTCGACTAAATAGAATGGAGAATATTTTTATAAATAATTATCCTAGATGAGTTTCTTCGTATCAATTTTTTTTTTTGATGGTTTGGAGCCATATTAAAAAAAAAATGTGAGGAGAAATACTCTCGAGGAAAAGCTACAAATCTTTAAAATCAAGCGTTAATTAACGAATAATTAAGCAATATTTGTACTCTGAATATCAAGTTGAATGTCACGATCTAATTCACGATGACTGACATCCACACCAGTCCACTGTAGGTGAATCAACAACCAACATCTTAACTCAATCACTCATCTAGCAATTCTAGCTAAATATATATGGGAACACAACTAGATGATTTTGGGAACATAGTGAAACCTTATGTACATATTTCACTATTTTATTCAAATTTTTTTGACTTTTTTTCAATTCTCAATCGGCGTAAATCTATACAAGGATATTATAATCTTAAACAACTATAATAACGAGGTATCTCGTTACATTGAATATGAACATCGAGAGAAAATATTCAAATTTCAAGTGGCTAAAATTATTCTTAAATTTTATTATAGAAAGAAAATGGAGAACAAACCTATCCAACACAGATAGTTATTACCATATACGGAGACGCCGTGTGTTTTATTTATATTATTGACAAAAAGTATTAAAGAGGTAGAAACAATTTAGTGGAACATTTTCCGACTAAATTGTATCTACATCTTCAACCAATTTTTTATATATTATTCAACACTATATAAATAGTCTATATTTTTATTCCACAAACGATGTGGGACTCCAACAGTAATGTTATATAATCTCTTAAAGTGATATTATAGTCATCGTAAATTGATTACTATAGCTAGAGAATTCTCGAATGCTCTGTTCTACTTAGTCGAGGCATCGCTTCTTTCCAGATCTACAAGAAATTGTAATTCGAGATAATATCTCAGATGACCACTCAACTAATGATTTCCTCAACTTTATTTTATAACCCCTCTCTATATATATATATATTATTTTTGACAAAAGCGGAAGAAGATTATGGTGCATTTTAGAGGAATATTTCCCGACTAAACTACACCAATATCTTCTGCTAATATTTTATATTATTCAAGACTATAAAAAGTCTATATTTTTGTTGCATAAATGATGTGGGACTCCAACAATAATGTTATACGATTTCTTAAAGTGATATTGTAATTTTTGTAAATTATTACTATATCTAGAAAATTCTCGAATACTTTATCCTCCTTAGTTGGTGTTTGGTTCTTTCCAAATCTACAAAAAAAAAATCTAGAGCATGATCGGAAATTTTTTAATTAAGGTATTTTTTTTCTTAAAAAGTCACTCAACTTTCTTTTGATAACCACAAAGTCACTCAATTATAAATATTTTACCTACAAAATTTCCCCAGCCTATTTAATTGAATTTTTCATGGGAAACTTATAGAAACCCCACTAGTTAGGAGATAATTACTTAGATGCACTCTAGTTTGCAATATTACGAATCTTACCTGATTTTGGTGCACCCAGATATGTAGAAATACATGTATCGCGAGATACATGGGGTCGAAATTAAGTGTAGTATATTTTAGATACACTATATCCAAGTGGATTCGCATGCAAGTATATATATGGGATACCTAGATAAACATCGCTTGCCTCCCTTGCCTACCTCCCATCTTGCCCGTCACTCTCCTATGTGTACATACATATGCATATACATGCATCTAGTGTGATTTGCACATATATGAGATGCATGATTACCCCGCTCGCCCAGTGGCGGAGCCAGAATTTTAAATAAGAGGGTTCAAAATCTAAAAAAATGGACACACGAAGTAGCCGAAGGGGGTTCGACATCTACTATATATACCTAAAAAAATATTTTAACCATGTATAAATCATGTAATTTTCCGCCGAAGGGGGGTCGGATGACCCCCCCTCATAATAGGGTGGCTCCGCCACTGCGCTCGCCTTTCTCCTCTATTTTAGTGTATCTAGTAGCAGACAAATACATCCATTTAAGTGTATCTTTCTCAATATATGATAGAAAACTTGTAATGAGTGGTAAGATACGTACTTATTTGAAAATATAGTTAGATTTTCCTTTTTCCATTAAAATTTGCTGACATGCCATTTTTTTTTATTTAGAGAAAAGACATAAATTTTTGTTCCATAAACGATGTGAGACTCCAACAATAATGTTATACGATTTCTTAAAGTGATATTGTAATTTTTGTAAATTAATTACTATATCTAGAAAATTCTCGAATACTTTGCCTCCTTAGTCTGTGTTTGTTCTTTCCAGATCTACAAAAAAATTGTAGAGCATGATCGGAAAATTTTCAATTAAGGTTTTTTTCTTAAAAAGTCACTCAACTTTCTTTTGATAATCGCAAAGTCACTCAATTACGAATATTTTACCTACAAAATCGCCCCAATCTATTTAATTGAATTTTTCATGGGAAACTTATAGAAACCCCACTAGTTTAGAAGATAATTACTTAGATGCACTATAGTTTGCAATATTACGAATTTTACCAGATTTTAGCACACCCAGATATGTCAAAATACATGTATCTCGAGATACATGGGGTCGAAATTAAGTATAATTTATTTTAGATACACTATATCCAAGTGGATTTGCATGCACGTATCTGAGATACGTAGACAAATCTCGCTTGCCTCCCTTGCCTACCTCCCATCTTACCCGTCACTCTCCTATGTGCACATACATATACATGCATCTAGTGTGTATCTAGTGTGATTTGCACGTATATGAGATACATGATTATCTCGCTCGCCCTTCTCCTCTATTTTAGTGTATCTAGTAGAAGAATTAAATACATCTATTTAAGTGTATTTTTCTCAATATATGATAGAAAACTCGTAATGAGTGGTAAGATACGTACTTATTTGAAAATATAGATTTGATTTTCCTTTTTTCATTAAAATTTGCTGACATGCCATTTTTATTTACTATATGGTAGTTTTCAACCATTCAAAGCACAAGAGGCTAAATAATAAATACAAAAATCAGATTTGCTAAGGTAAAAATGAGTACGGAAAAAGATTATTAAGGAAAGAATACGTAGTACTTATTCATATGTTAATTATCATATAACATAACTAACAAAGTACTTATGCGTGACGCTTTGCGTGCAAAATAAAAGGTTGAACAAGATGTTGCAATTTAGAGAAATATTTTTTCGACTAAATTGCAATAATATGTTCAACTATATCTTTATAGTATTCAAAACTATATAAAAAGTTTAAGTTTTTACTCCACAAACGATGTGGGACTCCAATAATAATGTTTTTTGAAGTGATACTACAATCTTCACAAATTGATTACTATGTTCTAGGATATTCTCGAATACTCTGTCCTCCTCAGTCAATGCTTGCAATCTTTCCAATTTTATAAGAAATTCTAGAGCATGATAGAAATTTTTTAAAACATAAACAATTGTCATTTTCCATACACAAAAACTGCTATTAGTTGTTTGAGATAATATCTCATATGGTTACTCAACTAAAGTTTTTTTTCTTTCAGAAAGTTACTTAACTTTCTTTTACTACATCAGAGAGTCACTCAACTAGAAATATTTCACCTACAAATCACCCAAACTGGAGGTGGGAGAATGAGGACCTTTGGATTGAGAGCATGAAGGCTATAACATAGATTTGAAGGACTTATTGCATTCAAGAAGCTCCTACTTATATCCATAACCTGAAACAATTGTGTATATATCAATTGTTAGCAATATCACATAACACTTAAAAATATTTCTCCAATCGCTTCTTTTATATTTCTCGGACGCTAAAAGAAGCAATATATCGGAGAAATATGAAGAGGCGACCTGAGAGATATTATTTTAGGATTTAAATTTATTGACGCAATTACTTTTCAACATTATCCAGACAAATGAATTAATTTTGATTGATCCTCCGCTCGAGGAATCCAAAAAGATAGCTTGCCATGTGACGAGCAAGACAAGAAAGAACTAGAGAGCAAGATTAAGGGTGTATATATATGATTGGGTAGGTTCGGGGAAAAGGTCATATTTACTCATGTACTTGAGAAAGGTTTCGCATTACCCTATGTTTAAAGTTTGGCTCACTAGTGCTTCTATTGTTGAACTTTTGACATATATTTGCTCTTAGTGTCGTCACTTACCTTGACTATTTTATTCAATGTGTGGTTTTAATATACACAAATTGAGGTTCAATATGAAAGCCCATGGGCCATGGTGAACAAGGATAAAAGTAAATATTTTGCAAAGGGTAATATACCCCTATTATTTATTGTTTCTTAAAATATGTGTCAAGTCAATAGTGAATAACTATTGTTGAGTAGATGATGTATTATTTATCCTCTTCTGCTTTAAATGGTTGAAAATTGTCATGTAATTTTAAATATTTAGCGATAGCTATAGAGTGGATTAATTTAAGAACATTTGATATTTTTCTCAATTATAATATTCATAGTTGATAGACTTTGAAGTTATAAAATAAAGTTGAGTGAACCATTAGTTGAGTGATCATCTGAGATATTATCTCGAACTAGAATTTCTTGTAGATCTAGAAAGAAGCAATTACTCGACTAAGAAGAACATAGTATTCAAGAATTTTCTAGATATAGTAATCAATTTATGATGACTACAATATTAGTTTAAGAGATCGTATAACATTACTGTTGGAGTCCCACATCGTTTGTGGAATAAGAATATAGACTCTTTATATAGTATTGAATAATATATAAAAATAATGAGATAAGTGTCAAAAACACACCTAAACTATCCCCTTTTTTTGAATTTCATACCTAAACTATTGTGAGTGTGAGTTTCATACATAAACTATCACTTTTTAGTTTGAGAAACACACATCAGTGGTGTGTGTAATACACTCTCTCTTTTATTTGGAAAAACCCTTGACAAATGGCATTCCACATGGATAAAATATTCCACCTTGAATAAAATTAAATAATAAACTATTAATATTAATTAAAATTAAAGATTAAAGTATTACTATCCATAAAAAAATATAATTTTTTTTTAAAAAAATTAAATTATTTTTCTTACCCCACTCCATCACCTCCTCCACGTAACCCCCCTCCCCCACAATCCCCCATCCTTTTTAAAAAAAAATTCTTATATAAAATATTTTTAAAAATTCATACTTCACCCCCTCCTCCCAAAAAAACCACCCACTTATTTCCCGCCCTCCTCCAAAAAAAATTGATATTATTTTATTTTATTTTAAAAAAAAAATCTACCCCATCCTATTTAAACCCTCTGCTACTATTTTTTTTTTTTTTATCATTTTTTCATTTTGTGTTAGATATGTTCGTACATATATTTTTAGAAAAAAAAAATCTACTAGTGTACCGAATATAACATAAATAAGTAAAAAAATTAAAAATGTCTTACGTCGGCAAGTAAAAAATATTTTCGATATGTATATATCTAACAAAAAATGAGAAAAAAATTGAAAGCGGAGGGTTAGGTGGGGTGGGTAATTTTATTTTATTTTTTAAATAAAATAATATCTAAATTAGTATTTGGGGGGGATGAAGTAAAAAAAATTAAATTCTTTTATAAAAAGAAATTTAACCAAAAAAAAAACTTAAAAAAATGGTTGGGGGTGCGGGTGGGGGTGGGGGTGAGAGGAAGTGATGGTGTGGGGTAAGAAAAATATTTTACATTTTATTTTATAAAAGAAATATTATTTTTTTGGATAGTAATTTTTAAATTTTAAATTTTAAATTTTAACTAATACTAATAATTTATTTAATTTTTGTCAAGGTTGAATGTTTTGTCCATGTGGAGTGGATGTGACAATTTTTTAAAATAAAAGAGAGAGTGTATTACACACATCATGATGAGAGTGGTATAAGAGAGAGGTGTGTTTCTCAAACTAAAAATTGATAGTTTAGGTATGAAACTCACACTCTCAATAGTTTAGGTATGAAACTCAGAAAAAGGGTATAGTTTAGGTGTGTTTTTGAAACTTATCTCAAAAATAATTGAAGATATAGATGTAATTTAGTCGAAAAATGCTCAACTAAATTACTTCTACATGTTCAATTCTTTTTTTCAATAAAATAAATAAAACACAAGGCACCTACGCATAAATTCATTATTACTTATATAGTAAGTATATGGTAATAACATATATCAAAACGTATGAATGACTATTTAGCAATAGTTAGAGTGAATTAATCTAAGAATAGTTTAGCCACTTGAAATTTGAATGTTTTCTCACCATATTCATATTTAATGTAACGCGATACTTGTTATTATAGTATAAATATCACTTAATTATTCATTAATTAACTCTTGATTGTGAAATTTATAAAAAAAACATATTTTATTTATTAGAAAAAGGGTCTAAGGGATCTCAGGGATACTTAAAAATTTTACGATTTTTATTGAGGATTAGTCCTGAATTTAGTGTTTAGGTTTTATCAATTAGTAACATAACCACATAAAATATAAGACAATAGTAAATTTTATATCTAAAACAATCTATTCAAATTTTGTCGTGGTTATTGGTCTGTGGGATTTGAGTATGGAAAAAATTTAGTCACACTTATGGGTCGTTTGATTAAAAGACAAGTTATGCTGAAATTAGTTATTTTGATATTGTATTTTATTGATTGTATAGTTTGTTATATCATATTTTTTAGAGAGCGTTAATTATGTATAAAATATGTATATTTTACGTATATATACTCATAAATATATTATATATAGAAATAAAATATCACAATTTTACCTTGCTAAGTATCACAGAAACTTAACAAATAAAGAAAATATGATATGTTTTTATGACCTCTAATTGGAATCATGTCTTGTAAGGATAATTTATCATAGGAACGATATTATACCAATGCACTATTCTCATATATATGATCGTCAAAGACATTATGGACATAACATTATAATGAATAATGTCTTGTAACGGAGCCAATTTGGGCTAAGGTCATCCGAACTTTCTTCGTTGGAAAATCATATTATTTATACATAGTTAATATATATTAGACGTTACTCGTGTGAACCCCCTTTCGACTAGTTTATGTATTAAATTTTTTTATATTTATTTTGAACCTCCTTAATAAAAATCTTGACTCTGCTATTGTTGATAAGGATAATTTGTCATTTGAACCATGTTTCTATGTAGAATAGAATGAAATGACAACGCTATGAATCGTAGAACTTAGGAGTTTAAGGTGTTAGAGTTTATAGTCTTTTTAATTATAGAATATTTTTTGACAAAAGAGGAGTAGATTGTGGTACACTTTAGAGGAACATTTTCCGACTAAATTGAAACAATATCTTCTATTAATATTTTATATTATTCAAGACTATATAAAAAGTCTATATTTTTGTTCCATAAATGATGTGGGACTCCAACAATAATATTATACGATTTCTTAAAGTGATATTGTAATTTTTGTAAATTAATTATTATATCTAGAAAATTCTCGAATACTTTATCCTCCTTAGTCGGTGTTTGGTTCTTTTCAGATCTACAAAAAAATTCTAGAGCATGAGCGGAAAATTTGCAATTAAGGTTTTTTTCTTAAAAAGTCACTCAACTTTTTTTTGATAACCGCAAAGTCATTCAATTTATTTTACCTACAAAATCGTTCAACCTATTAAATTGATTTTTTCATGGGAAACTTATAGAAAACCCACTAGTTTAGGACATAATTACTTAGATGCACTCTAGTTTGCAATATTACGAATCTTACCAGATTTTGGTGCATTTAGATATGTCCAAATACATGTATCTTTAGATACATGAGGTCAAAATTAAGTGTAATTCATTTTAGATACACTGACCTGGAACAATTGTGGATATACTAATTGTTAGCAATAGCACATAACACTTTAAAATATTTCTCTAACACTAAAAAAAGCAATATATCTAAGAAATATGGAAGAGGCGATTTGGGAGATAGTAATCAATTTATGATGACTACAATATCACTTGTAGATCCGGAAAGAAGCAATTACTCGACTAAGCAAAACAGAGTATTCGAGAATTTTCTGGATATAGTAATCAATTTACGATGACTACAATATCACTTTAAGCGACCGTATACCATTACTGTTGGAGTCCCATATCGTTTGTGAAATAAGAATATATTCTTTATATAGTATTGAATAATATAAAAAAAATAAAAATTGAACATGTATATGCAATTTAGTCGGAAAATGCTCAACTAAATTGTTTATACATGCTCAATTCTTTTGTAAAAAAAATATTTTGTAAGTAAATTGTATCTTCCTCTATGATAAGGTTCAATGAATTTCTCATGAAATTCAAATATTTATATGTGAAACCAACATACTAGATGAAAGTAATCAATTGAACTATACTATAATTCTCTTTGAAACATAGCTTATTTTCAAATAATAGTTATAAATCTGACTAATCATGAATTTCTTTCTTTGTAGTTATTTTAACTACACTAAGTACCCATGAAATAAGACTTGATTATGGATTGACCCCCTCTATTTTAAAATTAAATACTTACCACCTTTATATTATGAAAATCCTATACTTACATCCTTAAGACATTATCTTCTCTTTTTTTTTTATTTAAAAAGAAGCCCTTTTCTATATGAAAAAAATCCTACCCAAATGAAATTTCATCCAAGTACATTTAAGATAATTTTGAAGCAAAACAACAAATAAATACTAAAATAAAAAAGAGAAATTCTATATAATAAAACATTTTAATTAACTAAAATTACAAATAACTTAACATATTTAAAATGCAAGAAAATTACTGCTAATAGTTGGTATACCTTATTAGATAATTTGTGTTCATTTTCCTTTTTTTTTTACTTTCAAATGATAAATGTTTTTATAATTTTTACTCTTTTTGTATATTTATTGGTTATCTTCATTTTAAAATTTAATAAAAGTGAAAAAAAATGTCTGTACAAAGAAATATTTTATGTGGATTTGTAGAAAATTAAAACAATTACATGTAAAAGAAAAGGGCCCAACCGGGTTCGAACCGGTGACCTCTTGATCTGCAGTCAAATGCTCTACCACTGAGCTATGGACCCTTATTGGCTTTAATATTAAATATTGTTCTATTAGAATAAATTTAATCCTCCCTAATAAACTGATTTGTTTTTATTTATTTATTATTATTACATTTTGGTCTTTAGTTAGTTAGACAAGTGTATGTTTCACCTTTCAATTAATATTCTAGATTTTTAAAAATATTTTTCAAATTTATTAATATCTATCATAA
>JAJOOO010010816.1:0-10135 GCA_029582685.1 Solanum piurae
AAAAAGACTTGACTTCAGAGCGGGGAATCTTCCTACAAGTGAGCACCAAGTCAAATGTATTCAAAAAGGGCTATACCTCTGCCTAGACAAAGAGGACTAGGAGATTTCCCCCTATTCTTGAGAGATTCCCTCTCTATCTCTTTCGATCTATCAGAACAGGTGCATCTGAGCACATAGTCCCTCTTGGTAAAATTCCGGAAATGGGAGGGTGGCCAGGAGGGTAGCTTGTAGTTAGAGGTTCCATCTTCTAGAATGTTTTCTTGCCTCTACTGTTCTCGCAAGTTTTGCACTTCTCAAGCTCTTGGAGGACACCAGAATGCTCATAAGCGTGAAAGAGCCGTTTCTCGCCGTAATATGTTCTCCACCACCACCGAAGGGGAAGGGGAATATGCCAATGAACTTGTTGCAGGGGACAAGGCTGGGGATGGCAAGGTTCTTTATCAATGATGCGGCATTACCGCAGCCAGGCTCCGTTATTCTTGCAGGTGTTATCAAACTGATTCCAGATATGATATCTTCTTTGGTCAATTTTATGGGGCGAACCGAAAAACTCAGCTTTTCGGAGCGGACCAATCTTCCGTGCCGCCCCCCCTTTACTCTCTCTCTATAAAAAAGCGATCATGCCTATCCAGATTCTCTCGATCCAGCCGAACTTACTTCGATGTAAGATGGAGTTGAAGTCTTAGGGTAAGCAGCTCCCTTTTGCTACTGAGAAAGCGAACGGTCAGCGCGAAGGTTCAAGACTTAGCCGAGCGTTAGCGAAGCTAGATTCTCATAGCGTGATAGTGTAGTGATTCTATCCCTCCCCTACGTTTTCTTTTGCCTTCCACCCCCAAAAAGCGAAAGGCGGGTTGGAATTGGAAGTAACTGTAAGCGAGGGAGGGAAAGGAAAAGCAAAAAGTTTTATGTGTTCGTGCTCCACATCCGTGAAGTTTTGAGAATTCCCAGAAAAAGGTAGCAATCCTGGGTAGAGAAAAGCGATAGGAAGGAACGCATTCCAGCCATTATTGATTCGCCTGGGAGGAGTTCAACCGCTCGAACTCAGAGAGATGAGCCTAACAGTGCCCCAAGCCAAAATAGAGAGAGGAGAAGAATGCAACTATCTAATCGGGATCACAGTTCCGACCATTCCTTTGAAGGCCGAAAGGTGTCAAGGTTTCCAAGGAGCACGGATGAGGCGAAGCATCGATCCAACTACATACCAACGGAAAACCATTACGGGCGGTCGTATCCCATCGTATTCACGTATCAATGCGTAAGTGGTCAGATCGTTCAACGGACTACTTTTGCGATGTCTGTCACATGAAGAAGCTCAGCAAGCGATCATTAGAATACGAAACTGCCTAAAAAAATGAAACTGTATCAACAAGAGCAATCGCAGCTTATTCATCGAGAAGCCACTCGCGGCACACTGACTAGAAATCATCTGCGAGAAGGTCTTCTGGCACAGGCATACTACTAATCGATTCTTTGGTAATTCGTGATTGAATACAACCTAGGAAGAGTTGTACGCCTACATAACAGCCCTCCCAGCCCAAAGGAAAATGCCCAGATCATTTGAAAAAAAAAAGATGCGTCAGTCACGCATCCTAATTGGTGAGCTTATGCCGGCTGGCATAATTGTCGGACACTACGTTCCTCGATCTTCAAAGAAAACTGACTCCTCCTACTCCTCCTTCTCCTTTAGGATAGGATCCTCCTTGGTCCTTCTTTTTCTGGGGTTGTGATAGAAGGAGCTGTGGCACTTTCGGAAGGGGGAATCAGACTAGGCTGTCACTATTCTAGAAGAGGAAGCGTAGCTGGCACGTATGGGCGCAACCTCGGGCTCGGGAATGTGCGGCTGTGCTTCTCTCCCAGGAGGGTAAAAAGGGCCAGACGGGGAACCCAAGTCTCCATGGTCGTTCTTTTTAACATCTCTTTCTATTCTTCTAATGTAATGCTATCAGTCACCTCGTACTACCCCCCATTGCGCATCCTGTGTAACATCAAGGAAAGGGAAAGCTCATACTACCGCGGCGGTCAAATCATAGGATTGAAAGCCGATTGCTACTTTCTTGCCTTGGGGCATCCTTCCCAAAGGGATAGAAGACTTCCCCCCGAATCAGGTGCCTTTTCTCAAAAAGAGACGTGTCTTGCACTCTGTCCGAACGAAGGGCTTTCTCGATTTTGAATTCCGTTTGGTATCGGGGGGAGCTTACTTCACTTCTTTTCTTTAAGTCACTTGCCAGGAGGGAAAGCAGCAGATAAAGAGCACCATCACCTTACTTAACAAAGGGCTTATGCGAAAGAGCACCGCTATCTTACTTCTTGATTAAGCAGCCCTGGAATCACTTCACTCCGGGCGACAAGCCTACTCATCATCAAAGCAAGTCCAAGCCTATTGATGTTGGAGGCATAAGCGCAGCTATTTCATATGCTGCAAAGTAAGTCTTACTAGGATTTGTTGACCCGAGACGTTTCAGTCGTCGTGGTCGACGGGGAAGAAAGAAATGAATGAATGTTCTTTTGGGAAAATGTATAATAATACACCTACCGAGAGGGAGAGGCTGGAACCGAAAAATACCAGGTTCCACACATATGAGACAGGCAGAAGGTATGGGACGAGCAGTTTCTTGACAGACTCGCATTTCTCATCGAACAAATACAGGAAAAGAATCATATTGAAAACGCTCCTAACCCAACCCCTTCGCTGGAACAACTTGTTCTTCCTGACCCGATTCAACGCCAAAAAAGGGCTTGTCCCTACCAAAAAGTATTCATATTTCCTGAAGGCGCAGATAGATCTTTGCCGGGGGAGATTGGTGCCCCTTGAGGTATGCCCTTCCGGTGGGTTGTTCCTTTATCTGTCTTTTCCATCCAGTGCCCGCACTGCGTCAGAAAATCTTCGTCTTCGATCTCTCTTCGTGATTCCAAGGGGGGATCAAGAAGGAGATATAGCACGCCCCCAGCTTCTTAAGTTTGGGAATTGTGCCGGACCAATGCTACGAGCTTCCGGAATCCAATGGAATCTTCGTAAAGTCGATAGTTAGCGAATACGAGTTGCCCCACTTTAATGACTTCGTTGAGGGTAAGGCAGGGCCAAAGAAGGTAGCATGGCTACTAGCGGCGAGACTACATGCTTCAATTTCATAAGTGGGTGAAGGAAGAATACCTGAGCTACTCAGAAACCTAAACGATGGATGTTTTTCCCCCGTCTCGAAATCTCAGTTGAGAAAATAATAGGAAAATTCCTGGATCACCCGTGGAGAAGAACCAAAACAGAATGGTTCCGCCTACTTTGCCTTGCTTGGCTTACTTGCTTGATTGAAAGAGTTTTCCCGTTGGACAAAACTGCGGAATTTCATTCTATAAGGTAGGGCTTTAGTTTTTCACTAGAAGCTCAGCCTAGAGTTGATCGACAGGTTAACTTTCCATTACGAACGACACGCTTCGCCTGCTCCCTCCCCGTGTCCACTACCTCTTAATAACAGTTCGGAATCTGAATAAGGAATCAAGCCGTCCGTGCGAAATCTTACTAAAGAGAAGCACAGGAATCGGGTCAGGAAGAACAAGTTGTTCCAGCTCCGGGGAAAAGATTCATCTTCCAATTTTAGAATTCAGACTACACCAACCTTTCTCTGAAATAGAGAAAGAAGAAAAATTTATACAGGAGCGCGGAATGCTTTACCGAATGCGCCAACCAACCTCTGGTGTCGGGCCTACGTGTGCCAACTCCAACTAGGAAACAGCCCTCAAAAAAAGCGATAGAGCAAGAAAGAAAGAAAGGATCAAAACATCATGGGCCGCACGCAAAAGAAGAGAGAGGATAGCCAGAATTGTATTGAGGCCGCAGCAGCAAGAAAACGCCCCTCACCAGCAGCTAGAGGAGGAGAAAGGAATGATGTCCCGGCTGGCGGGCAGATGTATAATGTACTACTTCGATCCGAATGCACATTTTTTCGGGTTCATCTTCAATTGATGTTTTCTTAACCTTTCGAAGACCTTGCATAAATTTTCGATGTGGTCGAAGTCGTCGAATCCCTTAATTTGGGGCAGGAGTCTCGACGACAAGTCGTGCCTGCAGTTGTTCATGCACCATCTCTGTTTGCGCACATTGGAGAAAGTGCTCTGCTAGTGAAATCGGTCCATTGACACCTATAATTGTTTCAAGCAAGGCCGAGCACCGTTGCCGATTTTAAATCAAAAGAGAAAGAATTACGTTTCTTTTGAGATCGTAATTCCAAGGCTTTCTATCTGGCTTAGCATCCCTTCTTCTTCTGGTGTGCCATGATGGCAAAAGTAGCTCGAGCCAAAGGCGATTTGATGTGAGCAGAACTATCTATTTGAATTATTAAGAAAGCGGCCCTCCATTCCCGTAGTTCAGATTCAAGTTGGTTTAGTGAGGGCGACCGCGAAAGTCACCGAATGGGTCAGTCTTTTAGGTTTGGACCCGGCCTGTACTTTTAGTGAGCAACCAAACCTCTCTTCTATACCCGGGGTGTTCCAAGGCTTTCTATCTGGCTTAGCAGCCCTTCTTCTTCTGGTGTGCCATGATGGTATGGAAGTTTTACATAACACTCTCGGCCGCCCAAGAGGACAATCTCTCAAATACACATGTTGGTGTTGTTGACCCATTTTTCTTTTCTTTGCGAGCTACTCGAAAACCGTGATAGGTGCTTGAGATCTACCCGGGCGCGCTTCTTCATTCATCCATTTAGGCCCGGCTAGGAACACGTGGATCCAGGGAACCTGGCTCGGGAACAGCTTCTTACTAGTAGGAGCGATTCTTGTGGATTTTGGGTGTGTTTGAATTCAGCCTCTCGTTAGGTCTTCACTGAAGGATTGTCCACCTTCTCAAGCCTCTCTACCATACCCTTAGAAAGGCTTTATATCAGGTATAGTTGGTTGGGATGAAGCGTTAGTAGATATAGCAAGTGTGCCGGGGATGCGGCTCAGATCAGCTCCAAGGCCTGAGTGCCTAGGTTGCAGTGGTAAGAGTCGATGCCGCCTTGCCTGCTTAGTGCGGAAGTGCGTAAAGTAGGCTCATTCTTTGGTTTATAAAGATCTTGTAGTAGCCGAAGGTAGTCCGCTTGTTAGATTGAATTTCATCTTATATAACAACACAACCTTTCAAAGGTTAGGAGTTTAGTTCTGACTAGTACTGCCGAGGAGCGATTCCTCTGAATGGCAAGTATGAGTTCAACTGCCCTTCCTTCGGAGAATGGAGTCAGGGAGTGTGTGATGTTAGTATTCGTATTACATACACTGATGTAAGTGGAATCAATCACCTAAATGACATGATTCAACTGCCAGTGAGATTAGGACCCTTGTTTTTGGCAGGAAGAGTTCCAGCCTTTGTTGCCCCTCGTATCGGGAGTACCCATCTTATGTGATATGTAACTAGATCGTCAAACTCTTTCCGTCTACTTTCAGGAAAGGTTATGATGAGCGTGATTACAAAAAAGGTTATGATGAGCTTGAGTTGAGTCACAAAAAGGGCTTCGATTTTCCATTATAAAATTCGAAGTTATAAGAAAGGGTCATTAAACTTATCGAATTAACTTCAAACAAATTTCCTTTTTTTTGGAAAGGAAGGAATGCCCCTGACCAGCTCGTAAGTAGCATCCCGCTGCTGGTCGGCACAGCGGGGCGTCAAAAGCAAGTCTTTTTGATTGCCCCGCTGACCTTTTCTAAAAGCACCTTGGGTCGGGCATACGAAGATTCTTTCACGACTTGGGGTGTTAATTTACCTACTAAAATATCACCTATGAGAAAAGAGGTTTCTGGAACAGGTAGTGGGTACCGGCTCGCCGAAGACTCATTCTTTCCTCGGGGATGACTTCTTGCTGACCTAAGCTCAAAGAGGTTTGCCTACTCCTGGTGCCTAAAGGCAAAGAGCTTCTTCAATAGCCAAGTCGAGCAGTCAAGCAGCGGGTTGAAGTCAAAGACAAGACAAGTCCTACTCTCAAGCAAAAGGCTAAGAGCGCTTACTTACCTACCTTCCCAGACTAGCTAGTCAGGGCGAAGCATTCTTAGCATTAGTAGTTTTGGCACGATAGACTCATGAGATGTGACCTCATGATGGGATGTTGAAAGGTATCGTCACGACAACTCAATTTGTCCGGTAAACGCATTCGTCCTTCAAAGAGCTTTATTCGCCCCTTACTTAGCTTAGGAGTGGGGGAAACTGAACATCAATCAAATAAGAGAAAGCGCTAGAACCGATGTAAGTAAGATCCGCTACAACTAGAAGTCGAATAGAAAAGTAAGAGTTCGGAGAGTTGTCTGACAACCTTCCCAGTTCCCGCTTCGGTTCCAAGAGAAAGGAAGGGGCTGATCCGATAGTGCGGCAAGAGATGAAATAGGACCGGAGTCGTTCAAAGCGAAAGAAAGAGCTCATAACCACTGCTTGTGAACAACTCTCCTCAACTTAAGGCGCACCTACTCTTACTAGACTATTTATAAGCCACAGCTTACTTCGACGTTTTCAATTTCCCATAGAATCTCCGGAGCTTTCCTAGCCACTATAGTTTTCTTTTTTTATCTTCTTTGTCTGAAAATAGGTTTGATTTGCTTCACCTATGAGAATTTCTACCAATTCTTCTTTTATTCATCAAAGCTCATCCTAATCTCCGTCGAGATTACTGCCGAAAAGCTGCTTTGGATATGAGTAATTCCTAAAAAAAGGCTAGCCGCCTACCTACTCAATATCTATCTCAATATCTATAAAGAGAGACGGATTTCGCCTGCCACTCTACCGAGCTAACCAGAATGGAGAGTCCGAACGAACGGAATACTTGGATCTTGCTTGGTGGTACCCCTCTCGATGATTGTTGACTCAACATTGATTTCGTGCTTGAGTTGGAGGGCTCTCCCTCCATCCATCGAGTCAAGTAATTCGCTTTGGCATCTTCAGCTACGGTGTTCACATCCTCCCCAAGAAGACTGAAATATTTGCTTGGTTGTTAAGAAAGCATGGGACGATTTAACCCGATTCGTTTCAAATGAGTTGAACTATGTTCAACGAATCGTTCAATTGGATTAACAATCCACTTTGCTACATCCGCCTCAACCTTGAATGTCAACTAAGTATCGTAAGTAAATTGCTCCCGGTTGTTCAATCATTTGATAACCAGCTCCTTCTTTCCGGAGCGCACTAACGGAAAACCTTCTCTCTGGGATTTTGGTTTTTAGTGTCGGGGGATCACTTCCTCTTCCGGGCCCTTCCGGGCAAGCAAGCGGTGGAAAAAAAATGGTAGCACCGAAGAAAGGAAAGAGCGAGATGGTGGTTTTTGTTGTTCCCGCGAAGCGAAGATCATTCGCTTGGCGAATAAAGTGGGTCACCCTCTTTTTGGCTTTGGCCAAACACTTTTTCTCGCTGGTCGATTTGTGATCAATAAAAAGTACCACCGGATTCTGTACCCATCAGTCTTGGATCCTCACCTTAGACAGTTTCATTTGGTTATGAAAGAAAGGCTCCTCTCCTTACAGTCAAGTGGCTTTCCGCTCCTCGGCTTGAGCCGAGTGGGGTGGGGTTTGATCTTTTGCTGCTCCCATTGACCACAGAGGCATGCGAGAGAAAGCGCTGAACAATGATTCAATGATTGAAGAGGCTTTGACAAGACCTCGGCATTCTCGCGTCCGGTGCAGGGAACATGCCCGAAAGTCCTCTGAAAAAAGAGGACGACGGGGGAGAGGCTGATGCGGCGGAGTCATTTTCCTCGGATAAGTTGAGGTACTTTTGCTATTGAACGCATGGCGTAGCTAGGACCCTTCAAATTCTGTTTGAGCCTATGTTCAAGCCAAACCCTTTCTCGTCAGTCCAGACCTTGTCCTTGGTTCTATCAGCTATGGAGTCTTCCTCTGGTTCGGTTGGAGCAGCAAACTCGGATTCGGCAAGAATCTCATTTTTTGGTAGTACGAAGGGGGAATTGGCCCAAAAATGTCTCACGCTCGGTGATTCAGGAAGACTGAAGAGCAGTCCCAGTTGGCCCTTTTGAAGACCCATAGTAGCCGCAAAGCACCATTCTGCGCACTCAGAATAAAAGAGTGAATTTCCACAATGAGTTTCAAAGTGTCTATGAACATGAAAAATCTCCTTTCTACAGACCTTTCTTTGCTTTCTTTTATGAACTCCACTGGTCGTCCATAGATTATAGGGGCTTGCTCTTTTGGACTTATACATGCAGCACCCTTTTATCTTTCGGCATAGCCTCGGGTCCCAGATCAATTGGATCGTTGATCTGTACCTTCATTCGTACATGCACCTCGAGATCCCCTATTAGATCTCTTCGCTCCCCACCCCGAAACTGACCCACGGCACAGCGCCCATTCGCTTCGCGCGCGGGAGTGAACTGCAGACGACTGACTTTGGAAGCGGAACACGAACCTATTTCCGCTATTCCGGGTTCTTATTGAGCGTAGCGAAAGATGCGCTGGTATTGCAAAAGCAGGAATGAGTTCACAACGTTCGAATAAGCTACTCTCCCAACCCCTTCGCAGGGGTACCTTCCCTTTTAATTGAGAGAAGGACTCGGAATTGACTCCCCTCGATTCGAGATCCGAAAGAAGGGTATGGAGTTTCTTGCTGCTTGCAGGCTCGGAAATCTCCGACCAATCGGTTAACAGCCGACCGCTCTACCACTGAGCTACTGAGGAACAACGACATGCTATGCTTTCTCCCCCATTGCTCGTAGGTTGATGGGTCGCGCGCCCGGCACACATGTTTTGGCCTTGTGTGTCCATAACTCAAAATAGGTGACCTAACGGCCGCCGCCCGACCATCAACCGCAAAGAAAGTGATGACCTATTCTCTAGCAGCAGCAGGGGCAAGCCTAAACATCTACACCTTCCATGGGAATTTTGGAAGTTCTAAACCCAACTCACGTACCACTTGAATCGGCGAACAACCGAACCCTTGGGACCTTCTTCAACCCCAGGATGTGATGAGTCGACATCGAGGTGCCAAACGACTCCGTCGATAAGAGCTCTTGGGAGTCCTCGCGAATGGGTATCAAAAAGGAACTCCCACTAAAACCTCAAGGTCTTACCTCATGCAGTTTCTGCTTTCTTGTTGGCTTGGCGGTGCTTTCCTTCCTCTGTGGAGAGAAGACAGTAAGGAAAGTCCGAAGGCTAATCCGGCAACTGATGGCTAGAGGGCTAAGCGAGAGTGCTTGCGGTGATGAATAATCTTTTTATTAGACCAAACAAACAGAGGAACCGCTATTCCTCACTGCGGTATTTACTCTTGAAATACTTTTTTTGGGGCATATCGTAGTAAGGAAAGGAAGTGAGGGCACTCATTCGAATCGAATAGCTGAAACTACTATAACTCCTATTTTTCTGCTTTAAGAGAAGCCTTCTAGCTCGTTTTAAAGCGTTGAAGAGAGAGATAG
The DNA here is from genome assembly GCA_029582685.1 of Solanum piurae. Taxonomy (NCBI): domain Eukaryota; kingdom Viridiplantae; phylum Streptophyta; class Magnoliopsida; order Solanales; family Solanaceae; genus Solanum; species Solanum piurae. Next base: position 9,375 of record JAJOOO010010816.1, read on the forward strand.
GACATTCTAAAGATAGTTGTTGAGGAAGCGAGCAAAGATCCTCCGCTTCCCACCACCTTCAATGGCCTGAGCCAATCTACCAGTCACAGGAGCGCACTTCCATTTTCCCTTTACTAGTAGGGGGTCCCGTGGTTCCTATGTCGTCAATTGGTTACCGGTTGGTAGTTCCTCATCGTGCATTGACTGACTCCTCATGGGGTTGAAAACAGTGCTCTGAAACCGGTGGGAAAGGAAGAGTTTAGGTAATACTTTCAAAGTGACTCTCGACGGGAGAATCCAGGCTATTCAGGAAGAATCGCAGCAATTCCCCAATCCTAACGAAGTAGTTCCTCCGGAATCCAATGAATCGAATAGCTGAAACTACTATAACTCCTATTTTTCTGCTTTAAGAGAAGCCTTCTAGCTCGTTTTAAAGCGTTGAAGAGAGAGATAGGACATTCTAAAGATAGTTGTTGAGGAAGCGAGCAAAGATCCTCCGCTTCCCACCACCTTCAATGGCCTGAGCCAATCTACCAGTCACAGGAGCGCACTTCCATTTTCCCTTTACTAGTAGGGGGTCCCGTGGTTCCTATGTCGTCAATTGGTTACCGGTTGGTAGTTCCTCATCGTGCATTGACTGACTCCTCATGGGGTTGAAAACAGTGCTCTGAAACCGGTGGGAAAGGAAGAGTTTAGGTAATACTTTCAAAGTGACTCTCGACGGGAGAATCCAGGCTATTCAGGAAGAATCGCAGCAATTCCCCAATCCTAACGAAGTAGTT
>JAJOOO010010820.1:0-12965 GCA_029582685.1 Solanum piurae
GCACATCCCAATGAATAGCATCTGCATCAGGAGGTACTATCCTATCATGGCCCTGGGTAGCTATTGGTACTTGGCCTTCCACGGGTGCTGCAATACGGGCCCTACCCCGACCTCGACCTCGACCTTGACCTTGTCCCCTGCCTCTACCTCATATAGTGATCCCAGAAGCAGGCATGAGAATAGGCCCCTGATCACCACTTGTAGATGTACGAGTCCTCACAATCTGAGAGAGAATGAGATATCAAATTTAGAATTTTAACAAAGTCAAGTGTGCACGATAAGGAATGAAAGAATAGAATTTTCCTAAATGTTCTATAGCCTCTCGAAGATAGGTATGGACGTCATCATACCGATCCGCAAGACTCTACTAGACATTGCTTTTGTACTCGTGAGACCGATGAACCTATGGCTCTGATACCAAATTATCACGACCCAAATTTACAAGTCGTGATGCACCTATGTTCCCAACTAATACGTAAGCCAACCTAATAATTTTACCAATTTAACTAAATAATGAGGTAAAAAAAAAACTAACGAATAAAATGCATCTAACACTAAGTCCTTCATAAATACGAAATGCGGAAAACTAGAATACTACCCAAGAATAGGTGTCATAAGTACAAGAGCTTCTAAAATACGGTGCAAGTCTGAAAGTAAAATGACAAACCTAAACATAAGAGATATCATGTCTAAAAACAAAAGCAACGGAATAAACCATAAAATATAGGGAGGTGTGGAAAAACCAAGCAGCTCACCACAACTCCAAGATACTCCAAGCTCGGACTCATAAAGCTCCACGAAAGGTGTTCGTATTAGGAATCGAATATGCATCACAAAAGAGTGCAACAAGTGTAGTATGAGTACGAAACCACGTGAACCCAGTATATCTCATAGACCGATAAGAAAGAAGTAGTGACGGGAGTTCATATAAGGAAATCAGTTCTTTACTTATACAAGTCTATATTATACTTACCAGTCAAGTTTCATCAAATAGAGGTAATCAAATATCAAGTACTTTCCAACCACCAATAAAACATTTATCTATCAAGAATGAAGGATGTCATGAGATGCAATGCAATATGACACAAATGATATGCCTCAGATTTCAAGTACTATCTCAATCGTATATACATGATACTCCTCGGAAATACATCGAGAGTTCATGACCCATGGGGGACTTGCGAGGTCCATACACCGACATAGATGATCTCCACGTGTCTGTGCAGACGATCTCAATGCACTATCATAAAATTAAACAATTTTCGCACAGACGATCTCCACGTGCCCAAATTATAATCTTAATATCTGACCATCCCAGCAAGGACGATCTACATGCGCCCAACTTATACGCAATCTCATGTCAATGCATGTGCACAATGTGAAATTAATGAAAAGGGATGATGATTCATCTCAATCAAATATCAATATGATATGTAATCACCTCAGCTATCACAAGTATACGAGTTCAATAAAGAACAAAATCACACATAATAAATCAAGTCAATAATATATCAGATAATGCCCATACGCTTTGGCATTCTCGAATTTCAATCTGCATTCTATAGTAATAAACTTTCCCTTTATAACACTAGTACTTGTACCAATGCTCGTCACATCATTGATACGAGACCCCCATCTTTCGCCTTTACCCATGGTCCATTCCATTTTTAATCTTTAATTAGAAAAACATCCTTTGATGAAGTCTGAAAGACTTAACATACCTTGAATGTCAACTACGTGTCACGAATCCTCATGATTTTGCATTTCCCTTTCGTAAAACTTCAGAATTTTCCAATCTATCAAATATGCAATATTTGCAAACAAGTGAGTCCATAGACACATGTGATTATAGGTCTAGCCTAGATCAAAACTCACACTATCTATAATCAAACTCCTAATTTTGGTGTCAACTGATATGTCAAGACACATATTTGTTAAATTCTAATCCTAGAGTTAAGCCCCATCCCTCCAAATATCATAAATCTATGGATATTCATATAATAATATACAACCCAAAACTTAATTTTCTATATCCATATATTAAACTTCCACTATAAAGTAATAATAATTAGAAAATTCCAAAATTAAAACAAATAATTCACTCTCTGTAACCTTAACAAAACGGAAGTACCCAGAATTCAAATTGCATTATCTTTGTTTTGCCGAGGATTAATTTTTTCCTAACAACCAATTATTCTACCCCCCAAACAGAACCATCACGTGTTGCAGAAACTAATCCAAAAAAATTGATTCTTTTCCTCTATCCTTCCAACCAAAAATCATATAATTTCCAATCCTATGCCACTGATTCCTAACCCACGAAATTGCAACCATTTTCCACTAATAAATAAAGCAATAAGTGATTCCCAACATTCCAAAAATCAAGATATGAAAATATACTTTTGTAACATCTCGCTAAGTGAAAGAGCTAAAATTAGAAAGAGTCATTTTTGGAAAGAATGAGAAATCTGGGAAATTGGTTAATTTATGTTAAGTATGTGTTTTTGGTCAACTTCAAACCACTATAATTCCTAGATCAGGATTAGTTAGATGTTCTACAAGATAGAGTATGAAATATCTTTGAATTATCTTTCCAACTCCATCAAGTTTGCATGATTTCGAGTTCGTATGAGGCAGATATTCCCATTTGAAGTTGGGCTGTCTAGATAAGGAAAGTCAAAACCGGATTTTAGAGGGGTATTGTGGTTTTTTCACTACCCAATTAATTAAATTCATTTTTGGTAATTAATTTGGGGTCTCTACTGATGGAATTCAGTTCACACTATTGAAAATTGAGTTAGGGTTTTGAGAGAAGAGAAAAGAGAGGAGAAAAGAGAAGGATAAGCAAGGAATTGCCAAGTTCTTGAAGGATTGCTTGTGGATTCAGTCAAGGGGTGATCCCTACGAGGTATGTGAGACTTTCATAGCTTTGGGTTTGTTCACCCATGCGCAAACCATGTTTATTTCAACCAGAATTTGTCCTAAAAAGGGTTGTTAGTTTGATGTTCTTGATATGTGTTCTTGAATTTCTTTTCGTTCTCAAATTGGGCTGAATTGAGGAGTTCTTGAGACTATTCCATCGAGTTATAGAGTTGTTTTGAGTTAGGTTCTTGTGTACATTTACTGCGTATCTGAATTTAAAGAGAATTTGAGAAAAGTAGTCGAGTTTAGGCGCTTTGGGGTTGGAAGATGAAGAAGGAAAAAGTCGGGCGAATCTGGGCACTAGGTCCTCTGATTTGGGGAAATCTTCTTCGCGGAGCAGAGCGGTCACGGGCCATTCTGCCTCAAAATTTATTTCGCGACCAAATATTTAAATGCATCTCTGCATTGCGGACTTGCTTCTAGTCAGTGATTTCTTGATCATTTCTCATGTTTAACTATCTAAAAACAATCCTAAACATCATGAGATCCTTCCTATTACAAATCACAATCCTTGAATCCATAAATTCAAATTCAAGAAAAGTTAAGAGCCAAGCCTAGAGAGTTCTTAGAGTCATTTCAGAAGTCTTTCGCAAACATTTTAACTTTGTTTAAAGACTTGAGTTTAGAGTTTAGTAAAGAGTAAAGATCAAACTTCTTTTCTTCAAAAGAGTTTATGGGGACTGTGTATTCCCAAAAGAGTAAATGTTTTCACATTTAAACAAAGAAGAAAACACTGATTTCCAAGAGAGCTTTTAAGCTAGTTTTTGAGTAATTAACTCAAATCACTGAAAGAGTTTGTTTTAAAAACATATGAGGTGAGTATATTTTGGGAGTAGTATTGACCACCGATATGGGGATGAGTTCATAATAACTCAAGTCTCCATAAACCATGTAGCCATCATGGGTAGAAAGGGCCATACTTTTTATACGACTCCTTAGTGATTTTTAGCATAGACTAGTGGATCCATTAGTTGAGGCGTTCTATATCACGGGAAGGTATAGGACAATTCTGGCAGCATGGGCGAGACGATGTATCATCACTTTTGCTCATAGTGGTGGTTGTCAATTAGAGAAACTCCCACAGTATTATATTACTTTATATGTAAATTGAGTTGTTATTGTATTTCTTTAACACGTTGAGTTGTCACATACTGTTTTAAATGCTTTGTATAAACTACACTTTTATTGTAGTTTTACTTTGCATTTGAGTTGAGTATTCATTAATTGATTAAAGCTAAGGTAAGTGTTCTTTTTAGATTCCTTTAAAGCTTATGTCATGTTTAGTTTTCCCCATCGCAATCTCGTACATTCAATATACTGAGGCCATTTGGACTGTATCTTTTCATGATGCAGATACAGGTAATCAGGATCACCATCCAGCGCCTCGTTGATCTAGTGAGCATCTCAGAGTCGGTCGGTGAGCCTCCTTGCTTTCCAGATGATCCCCTTTTATTGCTTTGTTAGTCAGTTGTTAGGATGATCGGGGGTCTTTTCCCCACATCCCTCATTGTTTTTAGAGGCTTCATAGATGAATAGTTATAGTTCTTTAGTCTTTCCATTATCATTATATTATGTTAAGACTTGAGTTGTCATTTTTGCTAAGTTGAATATTTCTTTAAGTTATTGAATCAGTTATCTTTTGAGAGTGCTTCTTGTTAATTAAGTCTTTCGCTAAGAGTTAAGCCAGGCCAAGGGTTCGCTTGGGGGCTGCAATGGTTCTCGAGTGCCAGTCCCGCCCAGAGTGTAGCCTCGGGGCGTGACAAACTTGGTATTATAGCACACAGTTCAAGAGTCCTAGGGAGTCTATAAAGATTTGTCTGTAGAGTACTAGTTATCTGTGTGAAGCGTGCCATATCTATAATTAGGAGGTTGCAACATTTAGGAACTATCTCACTTCTTTCATATTCATGTCTTGCGATAAAGTTATTCTCTATAAAGTTTCCTTCTAACTCATGCTTGCACGTGTTTTTCAGTTGATCATGCCTCCACGAAGAGCTGTCATAGGTCATTCTACTAGGAGGAATGTCGAGGAACAAGGGGTGCCTAATGCACATGAAGTGCAACCCTAATGAGAGGTCACCAATGTTGAGTTCAGGGAAGTGATCCGAATGTTAAGTCAAGCGGTGACCAATCAAACTGGTCAGAGAGAGAACCGATAGGAAGTGAATGATACTTCAAGAATTTATGAGTTTCTAAGGATGAATCCTTCAAGATTCACTGGTTCAAGCACTACGGAGGATGCAAAAAAATTTGTTGAAGAACTGCAGAAGGTGTTTGAGGTTATGCATGCTGCCGATGTTGAGCGAGTGAAACTAGTTTCATATCAACTAAAGAGTGTTGCTAGGACTTGGTTTGACCAGTGGAAGAAGGGTAGAGTTTAGGGTGCACTAATTTTGAGTTGGGCTATGTTTGAGGAGGCTTTCTTGGGGCGTTTCTTTCCCCGTGAACTGAAAAAATCCAAGGTACGAGAATTCCTTACTCTTAAGCAGGATTCACTGAGTGTTCATGAGTATAGTTTGAGGTTCACCCAACTTCCCTGATATGCTCCAGAGATGGTTACGGATATGAGAAACTAGATGAGTCTATTTGTTGTTGGGCTGTCTCATCTGTCAAATAAGGAGGGAAAGGCAGCGATGCTAATAGGGGACATGGATATAGCGAGTCTTATGCTTTATGTGTAGTAGGTTGAGGAAGAAAAGCTGAGGGATAGAGAAGAGTTCAGAAACAAGAAAGCTAAGACAAGAAATGAGTCCGGACAGCAAAGGAGTAATGTGAACTGGTCTTCCTTTCAACATAAACAAAAGTGACTTGCTCCATCATCTGCTATTGCATCTGGACCAAGGAACAAAGGTGAGTACAATAGTCAGAATTCACAGCACTTCAGAGCTAGACCTGCGCAGTCTCAAGGTAGTGTGGCACAAGGAGGTAGCTGGGCTCCTTCATGTGCTAAGTGTGATAGGAACTACCCAGGTAAGTGTCATGATGGCTACACTAGTTGTTTCAAGTGTCTTCAAGAGGGTCACTTCATGAAAGAGTTCCCTAAGAACCGGCAAGGTAATGGGAATTAGGGCAATAGAGCCCAATCTTCATCAGTTGCTCCACCAAACAGAGCTGCATATAGAGGAGCTACTTCAGGGGAAGGCGGAGGAGCAAACCTCTTATATGCTATCACGAGTTGTCAAGAGCAAGAGAATTCTCCAGATATTGTCAGTAGTATGATCGAAGTCTTTACTCTTAATGTTTATGCTTTGCTAGACCCAGGAGCGAGTTTATCTTTTGTGACTCCTTATGTTGCAATGAAAGACAATGTTCTTCCTGGGAAACTTTGTGAGCCCTTTTGTGTTTCTACACCTGTTGGGGAGTCTATTCTAGTCGAGTGAGTCTATCGTGACTGTACCATTTCCGTCAATCACAAGAGCACCATGGCTGATTTAGTTAAGTTAGACATGGTTGATTTTGATGTTATTCTGGGTATGGATTGGCTTCATGCCTATTATGCCTCCATTGATTGTAGAACTCAAGTTGTCAAGTTCTAGTTTCCGAATGAGCTAGTTATAGAGTGGAGAAGCAGTTCAGTAGTGCCTAAGGGTCATTTTATTTCGTACCTTAAGGTGAGAAAGTTAGCTTCCAAGGGTCACTTAGTTCGAGTTAATGACTCTAGTGTTGAGATACCTCTTATTGAAACTGTTCCAATAGTGAGTGAGTTTCCAGAAGTCTTTCCCGATGATCTACTTGGAGTCCCTCCTGAGAGAGATACACTTCAGTAATGATATGCTTCTTGATACTCATCCTATATCTATTTCTCTATATAAAATGGCACCAGCAGAGTTGAAAATGTTAAAGGAGCAGTTGAAAGACCTCCTAGACAACAATTTCATTCGACCAAGTGTCTCACCTTGGGGAGCTCCGGTCTTGTTTGTGAGAAAGAAAGATGGTTCCCTTAAGATGTGTATTGATTACCATCAGTTGAACAAGGTTACCATCAATAATAAGTATCCTCTTCCGAGAATTGATGATCTCTTTGATCAACTTCAGGGTGCCACTTGTTTCTCTAAGATGGACCTCAGATCTGTCTACCATCAGTTGAAAGTAAGGTAATGTGATATTCCAAACACTACATTCAAGACTCGTTATGGTCATTATGAGTTTCTGGTTATGTCGTTCGTTTTAACTAATGTGCCTACAACATTCATAGACCTTATGAATAGAGTATTCAAGCCTTATTTAGATATGTTTTTTATCGTGTTCATTGATGACATTCTAATCTATTCGAGGAATGAGGAAGATCATGCTATCCATCTCAGAATAGTTCTCCAAACTCTGAGGGATAAGGAATTATATGCTAAGTTCTCTAAATATGAGTTGTGGCTTGAGTTTGTGGCATTCTTAGGCCATATTATTTTCGGTGATAGGATTAGAGTTGATACTAAAAAATAGAAGCAGTGCAGAATCGTCCTAAACCCATGTCTCCGATTGATATTAGGAGTTTCTTGGGGTTGGATGGATATTATAGAAGGTTCGTAGAGGGGTTCTCATCTATTTCATCCCCTTTGACCAAGTTGACTCAGAAAACACTGAAGTTTCAATAGTCTGAAGTTTGAAAGAAAAGCTTCCAGGAATTGAAAAAGAGGTTGACTACTACCCCAGTATTGACCTTACCAGAAGGTACACAAGGCTTTGTTGTATATTGTGATGCGTCCAGAGTTGGTTTGGGTTGTGTGTTGATGCAGAATGGCAAGGTTATAGCTTATGCCTCCAGACAGCTTAAGGTTCACGAGAAAAATTACTAGACCCATGATCTAGAGTTGGCTGCCATAGTGTTTGCTTTAAAAATATGGCGTCATTATTTATATGGTATTCATGTTGATGTATTCACTGATCACAAGAGTCTTCACTATGTGTTTAGTCAGAAAGAGGTTAATCTTAGACAACGAAGGTGGTTAGAGCTACTCAAGGATTATGACATGAGTATTCTTTATCACCCAGTTAAGGCGAATGTTGTTGTTGATGCCTTGAGTAGATTGTCTATGGGTAGTACCGCCCAATTTAAGTAAGATAAGAAGGAGTTAGCGAAAGAGGTGCATAGACTTGCACGATTAGGAGTTCAACTAATGGATTCCACGGAAGGAGGAGTAGTGGTGATGAATGGGGCTGAATCATCATTAGTGTCAGAAGTAAAAGAGAAACAAGACCAAGATCCTATTTTGCTTGAATTGAAGGCAAATGTTCATAAGCAAAAAATATTGGCTTTTGAACAATAGGGGATGGCGTATTGAGGTATCAAGGTAGATTTTGTATACCAAGGGTGGATGAACTTCAAGAAAGGATTATGAAGGAAGCTCATAGCTCGAGATATTCAATCCATCCGGGTTCCACAAAGATGTATCGTGACTTGAGGGAAGTTTATTGGTGGAGTAGTATGAAGAAGGGCATCACAGAGTTTGTTGTTAAGTGTCTGAATTGCCAACAAGTTAAAGTAGAGCACTAAAGGCCTGGTGGTATGGCTCATAACATAGAACTTCCAGAATGGAAATGGGAGATGATCAATATGGACTTCATCATAGGGTTACCAAGGTCTCGTAGGCAGCATGATTATATTTGGGTGATTGTCGATAGAATGACGAAATCAGCCCACTTTTTGTCTGTAAAGACTACCCATTCAGCAGAGGATTATGCCAAGTTGTATCTTCAAGAGGTAGTTAGACTTCATGGGGTGCCAGTTTCGATTATATCAGATAGAGGTGCACAATTTACTGCACAACTCTGGAAATCTTTTCAGAAAGGCTTGGGTTCAAAGGTGAACTTGAGTACTGCTTTTCATCCTCAGACAGATGGTCAAGAAAAGTGCACTATTCAGACTTTAGAAGATATGTTGAGGGCCTGCGTAATCAATTTCAAGGGAAATTGGGATGACCACCTACCTCTCATCGAGTTCGCCTACAACAATAGTTACCACTCTAGCATCCAAATGGCTCCTTGTGAAGCTCTTTATAGGAGAAGGTGCAGATCTCCTATTGGATAGTTTGAAGTTGGTGAGGCCCCAGGTTGATAGGACGAGACTTAGTTCATCAAGCTATGGAGAAAGTGAAAGTCATTCAAGAGAGGTTGAAAATAGCGCAGAGTCGCCAGAAATCCTACACTGATGTTAGGAGAAGTGAATTAGAGTTCGAAGTAAATGATTGGGTATACTTGAAAGTTTCACCCATGAAGGGTGTAATGAGATTTGGTAAGAAGGGGAAGCTTAGTCCCCAGTATATTGTCCCTTACAAAATATCCAAAAGGGTTGGTAATGTAGCTTATGAGTTAGAGCTACCCCAAGGGTTAGCAGCGGTCCATCCGGTATTTCATATTTCCATATTGAAGAAGTGCATGGGAGACCCTTCACTTATCATACCAACTGAAGATATTGGTATCAAGGATAACTTGTCTTATGAGGAGATCCTTGTTCAGATTCTAGACCGTCAGGTTCGCAAGTTGAGGACCAAGGAAGGAGCATCAGTCAAAGTTCTTTGGAGAAATCAATTTGTTGAGAAAGATACTTGGGAAGCTGAGGAGGATATGAAGAAGATATATCCATATCTCTTCAAGCCCGAAGAAATTTCATATCAAGGTACTAATTCTCTTCTTAGTACTCTTTAATTAATATGCTTAATGTGTTAGATTTGATTGTTGGGTGTTTGAACTGAATGTTTGATGTAACGCCCTTAGCTTACTAAGAGTAATCTCATTCGAGGAAGAATGTTCCCATGGGGGAGAAATTGTAACATCTCGCTAAGTGACAGAGCTAGAATTAGAAAGAGTCATTGTTGGAAAGAATGAGAAATCTGGAAAATTTGTTAAGTTATTGTAACTATGGTTTTTTGGTCAACTTAAAACGACCATAAATCCTAGCTCACGATGAGTTAGGTGTGCTACAAGATACCGTAGAAAAGATCTTTAAATTATCTTTCCAACTCCGTTGAGTTTGCGTGATTTTGAGTTCGTATGAGGGAGAAATGCCCATTTGAAGTTGGGCTATCTAGATAAGGAAAGTCAAAACCGAATTTAGAGGGGTATTGTGGTCTTTTCCACTACCCAATTAATTAAATTCATTTCGGTAATTAAGTTGGGGTCTCTACTGATGGAATTCAGTTTACGCTATTGAAAATTGAGTTAGGGTTTTGAGAGAAGAGAAAAAAGAGTAGAAAAGAGAAGGATAAGCAAGGAATTGCCAAGTTCTTGAAGGATTGCTTGTGGATTTCGTCAAGGGGTGATCCCTACGAGGTATGTGAAACTTTCATAGCATTGGGTTCGTTAATCCACGCGCCAACCATGTTTATTCAGCCAGAATTCGTCCTAAAAAGGGTTGAAAGTTTGATGTTCTTGATATGTGTTCTTGAATTTGTTTTCGTTCTTGAATTGGGCTGAATTGAGGAGTTCTTGAGATTATTGCGTCGAGTTATAGAGTTGTTTTGAGTTAGGTTCTTGTGTACATTTATTGGGTATCTAAATCTAAAGTGAATTTGAGAAAAATAGTCGAGTTTAGGCGTTTTGGGGTTGGAAGATGATGAAGGAAAAATTTGGGTGAATTTGGGCACCAGGTCCATGGACATGTTCCTCTGATTTGGGGAAATCTTTTTCGCATCGCGGAGCGGTCACGGACAGTTCTGCCTCAAAATTTATTTCACGACCAAAAAAATAAATGCATCTCCGCGTCGCAGACTTGCTTCCATACAGTGTTTTCTTGATCGTTTATCATGTTTAACTATCTAAAAACACTCCTAAACATCATGAGATCCTTCATATCACAAATCACAATCCTTGAATCCATAAATTCAAATTCAAGGAAAGTTAAGAGCCAAGCCTAGAGAGTTCTTAGAGTCATTTCAGAAGTCTTTTGCAAATGTTTTAACTTTATTTAAAGAGTTGAGTTTTGAGTTGAGTAAAGATCAAAGTTCTTTTCTTCAAAAAAGTATATGGGGACTATGTATTCCCAAAAGAGTAAATGTTTTCATATTTAAACAAGAATTTGATTTTTTATAAAAAAAATGGATTTATCTGAACCAATACATGATTTTCTTTTAGTCTTTCTAGGATCGGGTCTTATATAAGGGGGTCTAGGAGTGGTATTACTTCCCAGATGGTACTTACTTTCATATAGGTGCTGCATGGTTGTCGTCAGCTCGTGTCTTGAGATGTTTGGTCAAGTCCTATAACGAGCGAAACCCTCGTTTTGTGTTGCTGAGACATGCGCCTAAGGAGAAATCTTTGCAACCGAAGTGAGCCGAGGAGCCAAATGACGTGCCAGCGCTACTAATTGAGTGTCAGCACCTAGCTATGCTGTCAGTACACCGATTTCCAAGAGAGCTTTTAAGCTAGTTTTTGAGTAATTACCTCAAATCACAGAAAGAGTTTGTTTTAAAAACATATGAGCTGAGTATATTTTGGGAGTAGTATTGAGCACCGATATGGGGACGAGTTCATAATAACTCAAGTCTCCATAAACTATGTAGCGATCATGGGTAGAAAGGGTCATACTTTTTATATAACACCTTAGTTCTTTTTAGCATAGACTAGTGGATCCACTTAGTTGAGGTGTTTTATATGACGACAAGGTATACGACAGTTCTGGCAGCGTGGGCGAGACGTTGTATCATCACTTTAGCTCATAGTGGTGGTTGTCGGTTAGAGAAACTCCCACATTATTATATTACTTTATATGTAAACTGAGTTGTTATTGTATTTCCTTAACACATTGAGTTGTCACATACTGTTTTAAATATTTTGTATAAACTGCACCTTTATTGTTGTTTTACTTTGCATTTGAGTTGAGTATCCATGAGTTGATTAAAGGTAAGGTAAGTGTTCTTTTCAGATTCCTTTCAAGCTTATGTCATCTTTAGTTTTCCCATCGCATGCTCATACATTGAATGTATTGATGCCATTTGGCCTGCATCTTTTCATGATAATTACACTGGCTGCTTGTCCTAAGAAATTCAATTGGTTATTAACGTCTTATAAGTAGGTTAGGGTTGATCTTAGGCGCAGTCCCAATGGTAAGATCAGTCCCAAGATCTCTCTCAAAAAGAGAGAGACCTGAGATTACAAAGGAAGGTATTCGGTTCAAAAAAGATACGGCAGTCAGAACAGCTTCAGTCCAAAATTGACCAAGGACAGAAGCAAGCTACAAGCCTAAGCAACGGCTTTCCTGCGGACCTTATGTAAAAGTACTCTTACTTGTTGCAGAAAAAAAAGCAGCATTTTACAAAGAGCTTTGATTCATTATGTCCCAAGGGTGACACTACACACTGAATTGCCCACAACACATACAGGTAATTAAGATCAACATCCAGTGCCTCGTTGATCCAGTGAGCATCTCAGAGTCAGTTGGTGAGCCTCCTTGCTTTTCAGAGGATCCCCTTTTATTTCTTTGTTAGTCAGTTGTTAGGATGATCGGGGGTCTTGTCCCGACATCCCTCATTGTTTTTAGAGGCTTCATAGAAGAATAGTTATAGTTCTTCAGTCTTTCCATTATCATTATATAATGTTAAGACTTGAGTTGCCATTTTGGCTAAGTTGAATATTTTTGTAAGTTATTGCATGAGTTATCTTTTGAGACTGCTTCTTGTCAATTAAGTCTTCCCCTAAAAGTTAAGTCAGGACAAGGGTTCACTTGGGGACAGTAATGGTTCTTGAATGTCAGTCCCGCCCAGGGTGTAGGCTCGGGGCATGACAACTTTGGAGTTTTGGCAAGAGTTTTTACCTGGAGCAAGTTTTGTCTTCTTCGATATCAAAACCACAAAGTGCCCTCGTTTCTATTTTATTTTATTTTGAGTTTTGTTGTTTCTAGTTATGACTTAGAAATTATTAAACCCCTCTTTACTTAGTTTAATTGTATACATGGCCAAGTGGGAAGTATATTAAAGAAAGGATAAATTACCTATATACACACCTTTCTTTTTCATAATTCTCATTATTCCCTACCAGTTCTAAAATTTTCCAAAATCCCTTATTTTACTCTCAAACCCCAAACGCTAGATACATAAATCCTAACTCCCAAAACT
>JAJOOO010010822.1:0-16909 GCA_029582685.1 Solanum piurae
ACTTAACTCAATATAAAGAAATAAAAATATGCAAAATATAGAAAGTTTGTAAAACAGTGGAAAACAACTTAGTTCGTTAAAGAAAATGCAATAACTCACTCAACTTTACTCATATAATAAAGTAATATAGTTTATGTGGGAGATTCTCTAACCGACAACCACCACTATGAGCCTAAGTGGTGATACAGTGTCTTGCCCACACTGCCAAAACTATCCTATACTTTATCGGCATATTGAACGCTTAACTAAGTGGATCACTAGTCTATGCTAAAAGCACCTTAAAGAGCCATCTAAAAGGTATGATCATTTACTATCCATGATGGTTACATGGTTTATGGAGACCTGAGTTAATATGAACTCGCATCCCCATATTGGTGATCAATACTACTCCCAAAATATACTTAGCTCATATGATTTAAAATCATAACTTCGTTCTTTGGTTTGAGATAATTACTCAAAACTTTAGCTTAAAATCTCTCTTGGAAATCAGTGTTTCCCATTCTTGTTCAAATGTGAAAACATTTTAAACTCTTGGGAATACTTAGTTCCCTATAGCTTTTTGAGAAATGATCTCAAATCTTTACTATTTTCTTAACTTGAAACTTAAGTCTTAAAACAAAGTTAAAACGTTTGTGAAGGACTTTAGAAAAACTTTATAAACTTCTCTTGACTTGCTTCTTAACTTCTAGACTTGACTTTTAACTTCTCTTGACTTTGATCCTAACTTTTCTTGAATTAGATTATGGATTCAAGGTTCATGATCTCATGTTTATGGATGATTTCATGATGTTTAGATGTACCTAAGAGTTGGAATCAACTAGAAAATATAGGTACATTGCTAAGGAACAAGTACGAAAAGGTGGAGAAGAAATGGGAAGAACTGGCGTCCCTTGCGCTCTGAGAGGCGCGGGGCGCCAGCCCTTGAAGTTTAGAACCAGACCTGGGGCACGCTGTCTGGCGTGGCGCCCCAAGGGTGAAAGATTAGAGGAATTTTTAGGGCGCACTGGTTGGCGCAATGCCCCACCCCTTCCCCAGGTGTTTGACGATATTTCTTCTTCGTTTTTCATCTCTAAACCCTATAAACTTCAATGGTTCCTTCCCCAAACACTTAGAATCATTTATACCTTCAATATATGAGAGATTCAAACCAAAATTACACCCGGAAACATGAATCAAATTGCAAGAAACTCCAACAACACAACCCACAAGAAATTCAAACGAAACTTTCGACAATGTTCATCATGAACTCAATTTCTAAACTTTCAAAGACTTAAATTTGTTGAATTAAATGATGGTTGGTGCGTGGGTGAACTAACCAAATTCTATGTGATCTCACATACCTCGTAGGGATTACCCCTTGATGAAATCCACAAGCTTAACTCGACGATCTTGATGAATCTTGCTTTCTTTTCTCCCTTCTCCTCTTTTCTCTTTTGTCCAAGCCCTAGCGTGAAACTTCAACTTTTCTAAGCTGACTAAAATCTGATTTTATCCCAATTAACTCCTAAAAATGAATTAGAATAATTAGGTAAGGAAAAGACTAAATTACCCTTCCAAAATTCAGATTAGACTTTCCTTATTCAAACAGCCCAACTTCCAAAGGGCATAACTCACTCATACGAACTCAAAATTGCACAAACACAGCGGTGCTGGAAAGGTTATTCCAAGAGCTTTCCAACCATATCTGGAAATACACCTAAATCATCCTGAGCTAGTAGTTATGGCAGCTTGAAGTTGACCAACAACTCAACTAACATACTTCACAATTTTCCCGACTTTCTTATACTTTCCAAAAATGATTCTTTCCCCAACTTTTAACTCTTTCCTAGTTATTTCAATTTTCGAGATGTTACAATATCTCCCCTTTGGGAACATTCGTCCTCGAATGAGTCTCTTACTAGGCTAAGGGTGTAATATCAGTTATACATTTCAAACACCCAACAAGCAAAGCAAACACAACATGCCAATTTCTAAGTAAAAAAGCCAAGAAAAAGATGAGTACCTTGATTTGGCATTTCTTCGAATTCGAAGAGATGTGGATATCTCTTCTTCATATCCTCTTCAGCTTCTCAAGTAGCTTTCTCAACAAATTGGTTTCTCCAAAGGATGATACTTCCTTAGTCCTCAACTTGCGAACTTGGCGATCTAGAATCTGAACAAGAATCTCCTCATAAGATAAGCTATCCTTGATCCAAATATCTTAAGTTGGTATGATCAATGAAAGATCGTCCATGCACTTATTCAACATGGAGACGTGAAATATCGGATGAACCGTTGCTAACTCTTGTGGTAGCTCCAACTAATAAGCTACTTTGTCAATTCTCTTGGCTATTCGATAAGGTCCAATATACCGGGGACTAAACTTTCCCTTCTTACCAAATCTCATAACTCCCTTCATGGGTGAAACTTTTAAATACACCCAATCATCAACTTCAAACTCTAACTCTCTTCTCCTAACATCAGTGTAGGATTTATGACGACTATGCGCCGTCTTCCACCTCTCTTGAATCACTTTCACCTTCTCCATGGCTTGATGAACTAGATCTGGTCCTATCAACCCTACTTCACCAACTTCAAACCATCCAATAGGAGATTTGAACCTTCTCCCATAAAGAGCTTCATAAGGAGCCATTTGGATGCTCGAGTGGTAACTATTGTTGTAAGAAAACTCAATAAGAGGTAGGTGATCATCCCAATTACATTTGATATCAATCACACAAGCCCTCAACATATACTCTAAGGTTTGAATAGTGCGCTCCGCTTACCCATCAGTCTGAGGATGAAAAATCAGTACTCAAGTTCACCTTTGAACCCAAGCCTTTCTGGAATGACTTCCAAAACTGTGCATTAAATTAGGCACCTCTGTCTGAAATAATGGAGACTTGAACCCCATGAAGTCTTACCACTTCTTGAATATATAGCTTAGCATAATCTTCTGCTGAATAGGTAGTCTTCACCGGTAAAAAGTGGGTTGATTTTGTCATTCTATCAAAAATCACTCAAATGGAATCATGTTGCCTGCGAGATCTTGGTAAACTTGGGATGAAATCCATATTAATCATCTCCCACTTCCATTACGGAAGTTTTATATTCTGGGCCAAACCACTGGGCCTTTGGTGCTCTACTTTAACTTGTTGGCAATTCGGGCACTCAGCAACAAATTCTGCAATGCCCTTCTTCATGTTATTCCACCAATACACCTCTCTCAAGTCGCGATACATCTTTGTGGAACCCGGATGAATGGAATATCTGGAGCTATGAGTTTCCTCCATGATCCTCTCTTGGAGTCCATCCACCAATGGGACACACAATCTACCTTGATATCTCAATATGCCATCTCCCCCTTGTTCAGAAGCTAATGATTTTTGCTTATGAACATTTGCCTTCGATTCAACTAAAATTGGGTCTTGGTCTTGCTTTTCTTTCACTTCTGACACTAATGATGATTCAGCCCCATTCATTACCATTACTCCTCCTTCTGTGGAATCCATTAGTCGGACTCCTAAGCGTGCACGTCTATGCACATCTTTCGCCAACTTTCTCTTTTCTTCCTCAACATGGGCGGTACTACCCGTAGACAACCTACTTAAGGCATCAGCAACAACATTAGCCTTACCTGGGTAATAAAGAATACTCATGTCATAATCCTTGAGTAATTCCAACCACCTCTTTTGTCTGAGATTAAGCTCTTTCTGAGTGAACACATACTGAAGACTCTTGTGATCAGTGAATACATCTTTATGAACACCATATAAATAATGACGCCATATCTTCAAAGCAAATACTACAGCAGCCAACTCTAAGTCATGGGTTGGGTAATTCTTCTCATGAACTTTCAACTGTCTGGAGACATAAGCTATAACTTTGCCAGTATGCATTAGCACACAACCCAAACCAACTCTAGACGCATCACAATACACAACAAAGCCTTGTGTACCTTCTGGTAAGGTCAACACTAGGGCAGTAGTCAACCTCTTTTTCAATTCCTGAAAGTTTTTCTCATAAGCTTCAGACTATTGAAACTTCACTGTTTTTGAGTCAACTTGGTCAAAGGGGACGAAATAGACGAGAACCCCTCTACGAACCTTCTATAATATCTCGCCAAACCCAAGAAACTTCTAATATCAGTTGGAGATGCGGGTCTAGGCCAATTTTGCACTCCCTCTATCTTTTGGGTATCAATTTTAATTCCATCACCGGAAACTATGTGGCCCAAGAACACCACAGACTCAAACCAAAACTTACATTTAGAGAACTTAGCATATAACTCCTTATCCTTCAAAGTCTGAAGAACTATTCTGAGATGGCTAGCATGATCTTCTTCATTTTTTGAATAGATTAGTATGTCATCAATGAAGACGATAACAAACATATCTAAATAAGGTTTGAAAACTCTATTCATAAGGTCCATGAACGCTGCAAGTGCATTAGTTAAACCGAACGACATGACTAGAAACTCATAGTGACCATAACGGGTCTTGAATACTGTCTTGGGAATATCACATTCCCTCACTTTCAACTAATGGTAGCCCGATCTGAGGTCTATTTTCGAAAAATAAGAAGCACCCTGAAGCTGATTGAAAAGATCATCAATTCTCGGAAGAGGATACTTATTCTTGATGGTAACCTTGTTCAATTGGCAGTAATCTATACACATCCTAAGGAAACCATCTTTCTTTCTCACAAACAAGACTGGAGCTCCCCAAGGTGAGACACTTGGTCGAATAAAACCTTTCTCTAAAAGATCGTTCAACTGTTCTTTAAGTTCTTTCAACTCTGCAGGTGCCATCCTATATGGTGGAATAGAGATAGGACGAGTATCTGGAAGAATGTCTATGTCGAAGTCTATTTCTCTCTCAGGAGGGACTCTAGGTAATTCATCTAGAAAAACTTCTGGAAACTCTTTGACTATATGAACTGACTGAATGGGAGGTATCTCAACACTAGAGCCATTAACTCGGACCAAGTGATAGACACACCTCTTGGAAACTAACTTTCTTGTCTTAAGGTATGAAATGAAACGACCCTTAGGCACTGCTGAACTACTTTTCCACTCAAAGACTGGCTCATTAGGAATTTGAAACTTGACAACTCGAGTCCTACAATTAATGGGGGCATAACAGGCATGAAGTCAATCAATACCTTGAATGACATCGAAATCTACTATGTCTAACTCAATTAAATCAGACATGGTGTCTTTGTGATTGATGGAAATGACACAATCACGATAAACTCGCTCAGCTAGAATAGACTCTCCAACAAGTGTAGAAACACAAAAGGGTTCACAGAGTTTCTCAGGAAGAACATCAAACTTATTTGCAACATAAGGGGTTACAAAAGATAAACTTGCTCCTGGGTCTAGCAAAGAATAAACATCAAAAGTAAAGACTTTGATCATACTAGTGACAACATCTGGAGAGTTCTCTTGCTCATGACGACTAGTGATTGCATAAAGGCGGTTTGCTCCTCCGCCAGTACCAGAAGTAGCTCCTCTAGGTGCAGCCATGTCTGGTGCAGCAACTGATGAAGATTGGGCTCTATTTCCCTGATTTCCACCACCTTGCCTGCTCTAAGGGCACTCTTTCATGAAGTGACCCTCTTGTCCACACTTGAAGCAACATGTATGTCCATTGTACAAGTCTATCTCTGAAGTTCTGCGAATTTTGACCATTATACTCACCTTTGTTTCTGGGTGCAGGTGCACTAGCAGATGATGGAGCATGTCCCTTTTGTTTTTGCTGAAAGGACGAACGGTTCACATTGCTTTTCTACTGCTCGAACTCATTCCATGTCTTAGCTTTCTTATTTCTGAATTCCTCCCTATCCCTCAGCTTCTCTTCCCCAACCTGCTGCGCATAGACCATCAACATTGATATGTCCAAGTCCCCAATTAACATAGTTGTCCTTCCCTCTTTGTTTGATAGACGGGACAACCCAGCAACAAACAGACTCATTCTACTCCTCATGTCCGCAACCATCTCCGGAGCATAACAGGATAGTTAGGTGAACTTCAACCCATACTTATTGAACACTCAAAGAATCCTGCTTAAGTGTGAGAAATTCCCATAATTTAGCCTATTTCAGTTCTCGGGGAAAGAAACGCCCCAAGAAGGCCTTCTCAAAACATGCCCAACTTGCGGGTGGTGCATCCTCAGCTCTACCCTCTTTCCACTGGTCAAACCAAGTCCTAGCAACATTCTTCAATTGATATGCAACTAGTTCAGCTCTCTCAGTATCGGCAACATGCATAACCTCAAATACCTTTTTCAGTTCCTCAACAAAACTCTCTATATCCTCAGTAGTGCTTGAACCCGTAAAATTTGGAGGATTCATCCTTAAAAACTCTCGGATCCTCGAAGTATCAGTCACTTCATGTCTAGCTCATCTCTGTTGCCCAACTTGATTAGTCACAACTTGGCTCAACATCCGGATAGCCTCATGAAACTCAGCATTGGTAACCTCTCTTTGAGGTTGCACTTCAGGTGCATTAGGTACCCCTTGCTACTCAATATTACGCCTAGCAGGATGACCTCTGACATCTCTTCGTGGACGCATAATTATTTGAAAACACGTGCAAGCACAAATTAAAAAGAAACTTTTTAGAAATCAAATTCTAACGCATGAAATGAGTGTGAAAGAAGTGAGAAAATTTCCTAAGTCTTGTAGCCTCCTAATTATAGATGTGGTGTGCTTCACACCGATCACTAAGACTCTACAGAAATGACTTCATAGACTCCCTAGGACTCTTTAACTCTGTGCTCTGATACCAAGTTTGTCACTCTCCGAGCCTACACCCCGGACGTGGCTGTCACTCGAGAACCATTGTTCGCCCCAAGCGAACCCTTGGACTGACTTACTTACTCAGCGGAAGCCTTTAAGCATTATTACAATGATCAAATGCACTTACTCAATGGTTTAATAAAATAACTTAGAATGTTTAAAAGTCAACATTCAACTTGGCCAAAATGGCAACTCAAGTCTTAACATATGAAATGATAATGTAAAGACAACTGAACTACTAACTGTCTATGAAGCCTCTAAAATAAAGAGAGATGTCGAGACAAGACCCTCAATCATCCTAAAAATGAAATACTGAAAGCAAATGATAAAAAGAGTCCTCCGAAATGCAAGGAGGCTAACCAACTGACTCTGAGTGCTCAACTGGATTAACGAGACGTTGGATGCTGATCCTGGTTACATGTGTTTGCATCACAATAAGTTGCAGGCCAACTAGCATCAGTACATTGAATGTAAGAGTATGCGAGTTGGAATGCTAAACAAAACTTAAGCTTGAAAAGGATCTGAAAGGAACACTTACCTTGGCTTTACTCAACTCCTGAATAACTTAACTCAATATAAAGCAATAAATATATGCAAACTATAGAAAGCTTGTAAAACAGTGGAAAACAACTTAGTTCGTTAAAGAAAATGCAATAACAAACTCAACTTTACTCATATAATAAAGTAATATAGTTTTTGTGGGAGATTCTCTAACCGACAACCACCACTATGAGCATAAGTGGTGATACATCATCTTGCCCACGCTGCCAGAACTGTCTTATACTTTGCCATCATATAGAACGCTTAACTAAGTGGATCCACTAGTCTATGCTAAAAGCATCTTAAGGAGTCATTTAAAAAGTATGATCATTTACTACCCATGATGGCTACATGATTTATGGAGACTTGAGTTAATATAAACTCGCATCCCCATATCGGTGCTCAATACTACTCCCAAAATATACTTAGCTCATATGATTTAAAATCAAAACTTCTTTCTTTGGTTTGAGATAATTACTCAAAACTTTAGCTTAAAAGCTCTTTTGGAAATCGGTGTTTCCCTTTCTTGTTCAAATGTGAAAACATTTTAAACTCTTGGGAATACTTAGTTCCCTTATAGCTTTTTGAGAAATGAACACAACTCTTTAATCTTTGCTTAACTTGAAACTTAAATCTTAAAACAAAGTTAAAACGTTTTTGAAAGACTTTAGAAAAACTTTATAAACTTCTCTTGACTTGCTTCTTAACTTCTAGACTTAACTTTTAACTTCTCTTGACTTTGATCCTAACTTTCCTTGAATTGGATTATCGATCCAAGGTTCATGATCTCATGTTTATGGATGATTTCATGATGTTTAGATGTACCTTAGAGTGTTGGAATCAACTAGAAAACATAGGTACATTGCTAAGGAACAAGTACGAAAAGGTGGAGAAGAAATGGGAAGAACTGGCGTCCCTGGCGCTTTGAGAGGCGCGGGGCCAGCCCTTGAAGTTCAGAACCAGACCTGGGGAACGCTGGCTGGCGCGGCTCCCCAAGGGTGAAAGTTCAGAGGAACTTTTGGGGGGCGCTGTCTGGCGCGACGCCCCACTCCTATCCCCAGGTGTTTGACGACTTTTCTTCTCCGTTTTTCATCTCTAAACCCTCTAAACTTCAATGGTTCCTTCCCCAAACACTTAGAATCATTTATACCCTCAATATATGATAGATTCAAACCAAAATTACATCCGGAAACATGAATCAAATCACAAGAAACTCCAACAACACAACCCACAAGAAATTCAAACGAAACTTTCAACAATGTTCATCAAGAACTCAATTTCTTAATTTTCAAAGACTTAAATTCACTGAATTGAATCATGGTTGGCTAGTGGGTGAACTAACCCAATGCTATGCGATCTCATATACCTCGTATGGATCACCCCTTGACGAAATCCATAAGCTAAACTCGACGATCTTGACGAATCTTGATTTATCTTCTCCCTTCTCCTCTTTTCTCTTTTCTCCAAGACCTAGCGTGAAACTTCAACTTTTCTAAACTGACTAAAATCTGATTTTACCCCAATTAACTCCTAAAAATGAATTAGAATAATTAGGTAAGGAAAAGACTAAATTACCCTTCCAAAATCCAGATTAGACTTTCCTTATTCAAACAACTCAACTTCCAAAGGGAATAACTCACTCATACGAACTCGAAATCGCACAAACTCAGTGGCGTTGGAAAGGTTATTCCAAGAGATTTCAACCATATCTGGAAATACACCTAACTAATATTGAGATAGGAGTTATTTCTGTTTGCAGTTAACCAAAAACTCAACTAACATACTTCACAATTTTCCAAACTTTCATATACTTTCCAAAAATGATTCTTTCCCCAACTTTTAACTCTTTCCTAGTAATTTCAATTTGCGAGATGTTACAATATCTCCTTCTTGGAAAAATTCATCCTCAAATGAGATTACTTTTATTAGGTTAAGGGTGTAATATCAGTCATACATTTCAACCACCCAACAAGCAAAGCAAACACAACATGCCAATTTATAAGTAAAAATGCCAACAAAAGGATTAGTACCTTGATTTGGGACTTCTCCAGATTCGAAGAGATGTGGATATCTCTTCTTCATATCCTCCTCAGCTTTCCAAGTAGCTTCCTCAACAAATTGGTTTCTCCAAAGGACTTTGACTGATGCTACTTCCTTATTCCTCAACTTGCGAACTTGGCGATCTAGAATCTGAACAAGAATCTCCTCATAAGATAAGCTATCCTTGATCCCAATATCTTCAGTTGGTATGATCAATGAAGGATCGCCCATGCACTTCTTCAACATGGAGACGTGAAATACCGGATGAACCACTGCTAACTCTTGTGGTAGCTCCAACTCATAAGCTATTTTGCCAATCCTTTTGGCTATTCGATAAGATTCAATATACCGAGGACTAAGCTTCCCCTTCTTACCAAATCCGTTCATCTCGCCACAACACAAGCTCTGGTATAATCTGTCTATACCTCACTCGGTTCAGTAAGATAAAGATATGGTTTGATGTGTGAGGTCTCGCTTCACTAACAAAAGAGGCGATCTGGTAACTGTTATAAATGTGGAGGAGTGGGGCATTTTTCTCGTTACTGTTCTAATGTTCAGACGGACGACTGCTGCTAGGGGGGTGCATAATAGACCAGCTGAAGATGGAAGAGTGAACGTTGTCGAGCCTAGAGCCCGGGAAGCTCTAAAGGTAAGTTGAAGCTTTCGATTCGAAAAAATCTGGTGCGGGTTCATCTTTCTCGTTGAGGCTTCTGCTGGTCATCTTTACCAGCTCTATCTCCTCTACCGAATCTCCTGCGATCTCATCCTCCCCTTTGGCTCATAACTCCCTTCATAGGTGAAACTTTTAAATACACCCAATCATCAACTTCAAACTCTAACTCTCTTCTCCTAACATCAGTGTAGGATTTCTGACGACTCTGCGCCCTCTTCAACCTCTCTTGAATCACTCTCACCTTCTCCATGGCTTGATGAACTAGATCTGGTCCTATCAACCTTGCTTCACCAACTTCAAACCATTTAATAGGAGATCTGCACCTTCTCCCATAAAGAGCTTCATAATGAGCCATTTGGATGCTCGAGTGGTAACTATTGTTGTAAGCAAACTCAATAAGAGGTAGGTGATCATCCTAATTACCTTTGAAATCAATCACACAAGCCCTCAACATATCCTCTAAGGTCTGAATAGTGCGCTCCGCTTGCCCATCAGTCTGAGGATGAAAAACAGTACTCAAGTTCACCTTTGAACCCAAGCCTTTCTGGAATGACTTCCAAAACTGTGTAGTAAATTGCACACCTCTGTCTGATTTTAGTTTTTATCGTGTTCAGATTATTGTTTTGATGTGTTGTTTGTGCACTTATATGAGATCTGGTGTTTGTTTGAGGACCTGTAATTATGTTAATTGGTTAGTGTTAAATTTAGAGAATCTTGTGAATCCTAATTTAACAAGAAGTTTAATAGTTCAGTCTTAGAACGAGATGCTCGATCAGACTGAATAGGGAGTATTTACAAAGCCAACACCCATCACCTCGTTTTTGGTAATAGAAGAATTGTGATTGTGGAATTTTTTTTCATTTGGTATTTGTAGCTAGATTTATATTGTTCTATCAGTTTGAATGAGGCTCATTGGTATCACATCCTTGAAAGACATCTCTATACGTACAGTGGCCCACTACAGACCCAACAATCAAAATTTATGAGTTACCAATAATTCAAATTAATTATCCTGTTAATATTATGTTCCAAATGGGAATCAAATCCGAATCAAGGAGGGTAGCAAAGTTTAAGCAAGTTTCATTTCTACTATTGGACCAAAAGACTACTTTGTTAATGAATTTCCAACAAATATTTCTTATATATTTATTAGATCTCTCAATATAAATACAAGATTTGTACAAAAATTACCAAGTTCCCGGAAACCCGCTCCCATCACCCTAGATCTTCCCTTGGTCCACTATATTCTTCAATATAAAGTAAAATCTTACTAATACAACAAGTGTTATTTGAGTTAGGTATCGATGGATGATGGGTCATTTGATCTTTCTATATGATCTTGATGAGTAATTTTCATTTTTATGAGTTAGTTTTTGGGGTTAAGTTAGAGTGTCATATATTCTTGTTATAATATTAGAAGAAGATCCACTTTTTGAGCATATGAGAGTATTAAGAGAAAGTACAGGGGAGGGGGTGAATTGTATATTTTTTAAATTATTATACGACTACATAATTATAGTCTAATAGTCAACTACATCTGTAATTAAGCAAAATTATATACAAAGTGCATAGACTAATAGTCAACTACATCTGTAAGTTGCAGATATACAAAGTGCACGAAATGCGTAATGAGTACATGATATATTTATACTAGTTTAAAACTAATGTGATTGCTAGTACTATCTAGGGTAGGACGATTGCCAATTGTCTTTGATTTTTTCTCTGATGCATTTAAGTTGGCCTTGAGGCAGATTCAACAAGATAGTTCAACTCCAAAGTCACGCTATGATTCCTTGTTGCAACAGGTTTTGCAGCTTTTCTTGCTTGTTCATGTTTGGTGCATATGATTTTACTCATCTTTGGAATGTGTTTATTATAAGTTTGTTCATTTTATGATTACGCTGGAGTTAGAAGTGGTAATTATCAACATTTTTTTGTAATTATCAATTTTTTTAAAGCTACGATGCATTGGAGTGATATAATATTTAGGTCTTAAAGGGGTTATTTGTGACTTCAATTCCCTATTAGTGTTGCCCATATAAATTAGATTTGCATTAAATCAAGAGAAAAACTCTGGCAAATAATAGAATGCTGTAAACTATAATACTGTCCATATTATTTATGTGGAACTTATAGATGTTTAAGTTATCACTGATGTAACTATCCAGAAAGGAAAATACAGATTGATGTCAGCTTCATCTTGCTATTTCATCAGAGTATTTATGGTGTGACATATCTATTGTGTGGGGTACTGTTATAGAGGATTTATATAGGCAACTTTAACTAGTTTGTAGCATGAATGATCAGTACTTGACATTTCTTTCGTGTCTTATATTTGTTCTTGTATTTTTTAGGCAGGCTTTGATTCAAACTAGACAGACCTTTTTAAACAATCTCACCATTTTAAAAAGTTAGCACATAAATACAACATTAGCAAGCATATTGGCTATCATGGCATCCTTTGTTGTGCTTGCTATATCTAAAAGAGGGGAGATACAATTTATGTTCATTTCTTAAAAAATGTAATAGTTTGTCATGCTTTGATTATGTTATATATTTTTTCTTGTAGGGACATTAAGTTGTTAAAGAAAAGGAAAGTAGAGAGAACAAGCTAGGAATGCAAATGTTAAATCACCAGTCATGAAACATATTGCGACAAAGTTTCACGCAAGTATTTCTTCTATTCTTACATTTTTTCTTTTCTGTTTATGCCTTATGCTAGAGAAATTTCATATGTGAAGTTATTTTATTTTAATTTTAATGTTATAATTAATGCTTTAATTGATGAATAAGGAAAAGGTAGAAAGCAAAAAAAAAAATTACAGTTCAGGTTAGATAATTAAGTACATATATTAAGTTAACTCACCTTTTTGGGGGAAATGGCTCAAGTTAACTTGTCTTTTCTCGGAAGTCAAACCTTAGAGCATATTAACCTCTGAAGTGACTATTAATCTAATGCACATATGGATGTCAATTAGCCAACTAGTGACACTTTCGTGTTACCATGTTAGTGTTTAATTTCACATTTTTGACAGGTTGTGTGATTACTACATTAAGAGAGATGTATAGAATCTTCTCTTAGTGCATATGTATAGTTAGAGGTCTTGTAATGTTCAATTACAAAATCATGTATATAATACAAATGTGTGAAGGGAGCTTTATAGATTTCTAATAATTGGTGACACTATGAACTTATAAGAATGGTTTCTCCCAACTAATATGCTTCTTCACTCCTCTGAAATCTCATAGTAAATTAGGATCCCCTGTTTTCCTAGCAAATTACTTACCGCATACAAATTATTGCTTATTAATTGTTTCATTCACTCAAGCAGAGGGATACATTTATTTCAAAAAAAAATATCGTGCTCTTTTTTATTGGTGAGTTCTTTTTAAAACTTTTAGGTAAAATTTATTAGTCATTAATTTACTTGGATTTCTAAAAAAAATTATAATGTTTGTGTACTTTAATTTGTTATAGCAGATCTTATTTTTGAAGTTATCTATTATATGATATTTGGTTACTTATTCCTATATCTTAATAGTAGTTTTTGACTAAACTGATATGAGCTTGTTCTTTTCTTAGATTAAGAAATTGGAATCAGAAGAATTCTTCCTTGAAGGAAATGCAAGCAAGTTGAAGTGCAAGAGATTTTATGTTTTGAAAGAGATAGTTTAAAGATCATGTCTTATGTACATATACTGCAATTATAATTTGTTGTCTTTGTAGGAGTTGATTAAACTAATGTCATATAATTTGAAAGTGTGTAAAATTTTTTATCAATGCGATGCTTTGTTTCTTTGTATGAACGATGAAAATTTGGAATGCATACTGAATATCATTTTGGATGTGAATGAATATGAACGTATATGAAACAACAATTATTAGCCAAAAAAATATTTTGAAATTGAAAGTATTGTTGAAAGTAAACATTCAAATGGAGAAGGTAATTTCGATCACTGAAAGCAATTAAATAACCAAAGTATTCTTTTGTTGTTTAAATTTTTTAACGACCGGATGTTAAATTAGCGAAGGGAAAAATCGGTCGCAGAAAATAGTTACAACGATAGGAATTTATGTTGTCGTTAAATAATCGTTAACGACCGGATTGAAAAATCGGTCGTTAACATTAAACGACAAGGCTTTTAACGACCGGTGATGACCGGGGTTTCCCGTCGTTATTGACTTGTAGCTATCAGATTTGTACTTTTAGCGACCAGATTTCCCTTCGCTACTAACCTCTTTTCTTGTAGTGATAAGAATAAAAGTCACAATTATTATCATTTATTGTCCAAAATTTCATATTCTTTATTGAAAATCAAAACACATCCACATATTGATATATGAAATCATTGATATTTGTTTTTAATTTCTTCATCTTTATGCAGTGTTTGGATGGCATAATTTATTCAGTTTCTATACAAAATTGATATTTTAGCTCTCTTGTGTATTTATTATTTCTAATTTTTAATGTAATTTTTTTACGAAATATTAATTTTTATGCCTTTCATATGAAAGTTTTGTGTAGATATATAACAAAAAGTTTAGGCTATTAATTTATCAATTAAACAAATTGATATGCTCATAATTTACGGTAATAATTGTGAAAAAATTAAATTATAAGCAAGAAAAATTACATGAACTCTAAATTTATATAGTTAAATAAATATATAAACGTAAATAGTATTATATAAATGAAATTATTAGTGAAATAACATAAATAATTTAAAACACCCAAAAATGAGATAGCAACGTATATAAAATTGACGCATAAAGAAATATGTCTTTGTATTGTTCCAAGGAAAAATTATAATTCTCTTCTTATTTTTCTTGAAACTAATTTAATTCTATTATTTTTTTCTTTTATTTTTATTTTCTGTTTGATTTTTTCGTATATATATTTTAGTATTGCAATTTCTTAATTATTTTATATCAATTAATATAGAAAAATATGACTGCGCGAAGCGCGGTTTGGTTAACTAGTGTCAAATAAAAGGAGAAAAAAGATAAATGCAAATGGAGATCATAGAGAGTTGCCACATCACCTTGTCTATGTTTCTCTTTTAAGTATTATTTAATTTATTTAATTTTTTAAACTATTAAAAATCATAAATATTCTCACACAATCCATAAGGTTAGAATAATAAAGATATGTAAGAAAATTTAATATATAGATTCAAATAAAACATAATTAAAAAAAAAGTATAAACTACATAACTACACATACATCACTACCATATATACTATATTTACCTCTAGTTTAAAATAATTACATATATTACCACTTTTAATATTTATATCATATATTTTAAAAAATTTAATCAAATACACAAATCCCTTAAATAAGGAATTGAATAATTATCTACTCCTTAATTAATGGTCCATATCCATTAACAAGTCAAATCATCTTCTTGTTTTTTCACATATGTCGTTTCCTCCGTAAACCCAGCCCTCCTTCTTCCTTAATTCATCTTTTCCCTCTTTCTTCCTTCATCCTCTCAATGTATGTTTGCATGTTCAAATCAGCATTATAGATATAGGTTTGTTTCTATTATTTTATTATTTTCACGTATTTTGATTTTGTATCTCAGTTAGAGTTCATAATGTTCTGAAGTTCAATTTTATAGAATTTTACAAATTAGGTTTTATATTTTCTGATTTTGTTGTTTCTCGGACACTTTAATGGTTGAACATTCCCAAAATCGGATGATTCTCGTCAAAGGTACTACACATTAACAATACTATACTAAATCAAACAACTTTTATTTGCTCATTTTCACTCATCAATTTCTCATTGTAGGGACTGACTCTTCATCCGCCAACATTCAAGTCGAGAATAGATCTAAGTATAGGAATGACTCAATCAAGATGAAGAATTACGCAAAGCTTTAATTAAGAGAAAAAAATACACCATTAGATGCACATCAAGTGCAACAATGTTGGATACACATCAGGTGTACATCTATCTAGTTAAGAGTTCATGTATCTGAGTTAAGATTATATGTATTTACGAGAAAAAATTTCAGATCCTTAAAGAAAGGGAGAATTTTGAATTTTTTAACTTTTTTTTGGATTAATGATAAGACAAATATTCCACAGTCGTGATTTGTTCTTAAATTCGTGTGTTTCAATTAGATTTATATTTAGATACACATAACTATATGTGCGTTTACTATGTATCCAAGATACATGATTTTGAATATAATGTATGAAATTGATAGTTGATACATCGAATTAATAATAGATACATATAAAAGATACATGAAATTAAAATTAGATCATATAAATAGATACATGAAATTAATATTATATCATATAAATAGATACATGAAATTAATACTAGACACATACATATAACATATACACAAAATTAATATTAGATACTTCTATGATACATATGAATGTACTTGTATGATACTCATGTATCTAAGTGTTTAGTTTGTTGGATACATCATATATTGATAATAGTTACATCAAATTAATAAATTTTATTATTTTAAGAGTAATAAAATGAAATTAATCAAATTGCATGACCGAGATATACATTTTTTTGTCTTTTATTAATAATATTAACGAATTTATTATTTCAAATAATAATAAAATGAATTTAATTAAACATATTAAGGAAATCAGTTACAACCTATTAATTTAAGGAAAAATTACTTGGATGAGTGCCTTTTAATAAATAATTACTGATTTTAGCGATACTTTTTATTTATTACCATTTATAGCAATACTATGTTAAATCTGCAGTATGTATTAAAAGTGAATTAAGTATGCAATATGTATGTATTATAATTATTTTTAAAAATATATTATGCTTATTTGGTAAGAAGTTGACACATTGTATTATAAGTGTATTAAAATGTGTGAAAAAT
>JAJOOO010010823.1:0-15972 GCA_029582685.1 Solanum piurae
GGTAAAAAAAAAAAGGAAATATTTCTCAGTTAACTATGGACAGTGAGATAACTAGCTTTGATTTATTTACACAGTTAATTGAGAAGTCAAATATGAGATCCAACAACAAGAACATCATTTATTATGTTATAACTTATAAAATAAAAATTAATATATAAAAATTAGTTCTAAAAAATAAAAAGTAGTTGTTCTCTTCACATGTTCATATGACATCTGAACAGTTTAACGTGAAATACACGTGCAAACACATCTGGATAGATGAAAAGAAAAATACACAACAAATATCGTCTATAAGGTAATATTATTGAGATACGGCCAATTACATTATTGAACCTTAGCAAATTGAAATAAATATATGCATTTAGCTAATAAAAATTTCCATGACCATCTTCATAAATTCGCGTGATTAAGAGATATATACAAGGATCCACATTGAATATTCACAAAAAAATTTGCAATCTTATTTTGTGCAAATCTTATTATTCAAATCTTCTCTTAAATAAGAAATACTATTTAATATAACATATATTTTCTGAATTGGTAATCACGTGCAACGCACGTGTCGAAAAACTAGTTACCCTAAAAGCATGAACTCCTAACTTGAATGTTAAATTACTTTAATATCCCTAATTTAGATTGTGACTTTTTCGATGAGTTGTGACTTTTTTGATAACTTGTGACTTTTTCCAAAGGGTTGTGATTTTTCGATGAGTTGTGACTTTTCCAAAGAGTTGTAATTTTTCCCAAGAGTTGTCGCTTTTCGAAAGAGATGTGACTTCTAAGAAAGGTCATGACTTTTCAGATAAGACACAAAAAATACTTGTTCATACTACCTTTTGTTTACTATAAATAGAATGGTTTCCTCTCATTTTTCAACCACAATTTTGTTTAATCTTCTACTCTTCTTCTTCTTGCATTTTAAAAAATTTCCTATGATTTATTGTCATTGAGTGAGTTCGAAATTTTGCCAAATAGGAGGTACCACTATTCTAATGAAGTAAATTGTTCAATCCTAAGAGGGTAAATTCCTTAACCTCGAGTTCTTGAGGAAAATAATTCTGAAGATATAATAATTATTTTTTTGCTTAGTATATAAATTAGTATGTAATGTTCCAATATATGAAGTTAACATGATGTAGTCTAAATTCAATTATTTTTCTTAACAACTTATCTTGTGATGTAAACATATGCTTCTGAATATCTTCTCCAAAAATTATTAAAATTCTCAAGAGTTAGAGAATTATCACAATTTTTTTTATGTTGAAGACAAAAGAATAACTTTTATTTGTCAATGCTACTTATGTGATTTACATTGTAAGGAAGTTTTCTTCGAAACAGTTATTACTATATATACATTGCCTTTTGTTTTACTGATTTACTATTTCTTAATATTTAAGTATTTTAGACGAAAGAAAGTCTATATGACTTGTAATAACCCAGTTGAAGTTTGTATTAGTTTAATTTTCATTGTAGTCTAAATTCATTTGTTTTTGTCAATAATTTCTCTTGTGATGTAGATATATGCTTCTGAATATCTTTTTCTAAAATTATTAAACTTCTCAAAAGTTAGAGAATTGTTACAATTTGTTTCTTTAATGCCCAAGACAAAAGAATGACTTTATTTATCAATGCTACTTATGTCATTTAGATTGTTAGGATGTTTGCTTCAAATTAGTTATTACTATATAAACAATGCCCTATTGTCTTACTAATTTACAATTTCTTAATATTGCAGTATTTTCGACAAAGAAAAGTTCATATGACTTCTAAAAACACCAGTTGAAGTTTGTTTTATTTTAATTTTATTATTTATTTAATAGCTAATTTTTATGAGATAAATATTTTCATTAAAGCAAAACATGGTTTGTTCAATAAATTGAAAACTATTTACAAGTATATGAGATATATATTTGTTGGGTGTAAGATAAACAGGTGATTATATATATGATTTCACATATAGAATATATTCTTTAATTTTAATTTTTAGTTTTTCGATTAAAAAAAAAGAAACCTTTCTCATTTAACTATGGACAGTCTGATAACTATCTTTGATTTATGTACACTGTCAATTGAGAAATCAAATATAAGAGCCAACAAAAAGAATCTCATATATTATATTATAACTTATAAAATAAAAATTAATATACAAAAATAGTTCTAAAAAATAAAATGTAGTTGTTCTCCACATGTTCATATGACATCTAAACAGATTAAGTGGAATACATGTGCAAAGCACATCTTGTTAGATGACAAGAAAAGTACACAACAAATATCGTCTATAAGGCAATATTACTGAGATACGACTAATTACGTAATTGAACCTCATCAAATTGAAATAAATATATACATTATTGCATTTAACTAATAAATTTTTTCATTGATCATCTTCATAGGTTCGCGTGAATAAGAGATATATATGATGATCCACATTGAACATTCATAAAAGAATCTGCAATATTATTTTCTGCAAAGCTTATTATTCTTCACCTAAATTTTCTGAATTGATAATCACGTGTAACGCACATGTCCAAAAACTAGTGTGTGTATATATATATATAGATATAAAGGGTTCTCAATTGGAAAGTATGTACAGAATGTCAGTTATCAAAGCAATAACATTTAGAAATTAGATGAAAAAGCAATAACCCATAACCAGTTATTAAGGAAAGTTGTATAAAAATAAATGAATAAATAAATAAATATTAAATAATAAATAGATTTAAAAAAATAAACAAAAAAACATATAAATGATAGTGTAAGGGTTTGACATGTAAACAACTAGAATGAAATAGGGAAATTATTACAACTAAATACGCACACAAACACATAATAACAAAAATAGGTAAATGGAATGAGAGAAAACATGGAGACAACAAATAAAGAAAAAACAAAGGAAAGGGATTAAACATGGAATAAGGAAATAAGGAAAATAAAAGAGGAATTAATAATGGGACATGAAAATAAAAAGAATAGTAGAGGGATTCATCATAAAATGAAGCAAATAAATAAAAGAAAATCAAATAAACAAGGAATAAAACATAAATAAGGAAAAGCAAATAAGGATTGGACATGATAATGAACAAAAAAAAAAAAAAACCACAAAATAATTCAACCCCGCATAAAACACAAGACATGAAATGGTAAGAACCTAAGTATTCCCAGCAGAGTCATCATGTTATCGCGCCCCATTTTTTACAAAACGGATTGTGCAACGGCATGACAACTCTTCTAAAATTTAATAAAAGAAAAGTCGTCACCTAACGAATTAAAGACACATTAGGATATCATTCTAAATTAAATACTAAACGAATAAAATAAAAAGGTCAAACAAAACCAGTGATCATGTAAGGGTTCAAATTACCTAGAAAAGAAGGTGTTAAGCCCCTTTTGAGGTTCACAAATGTGGGTCTAGGTCGTATCTAATATTATTATGTGGGGGTTAAGCATGTGGTAAATAAGGTCTATTTATTTATTATTAATTAATTAAGCTAGGTGATAAGAGATATGAAATTATATATCAAACGAGTAGAAAACTAAATATTTAACTAATATGAAAACTTATATAAAGAAGATAAGCGAGAAGACAGAATAAACACAAATAGATATGGAAGAAATAGCATATTTTAATTGATCAAACTATCCCAAATAATACATACAACAATTAATATAAAGAATAGGGAAAGGGATGTGTCAAACTTAAACTAAATTATCCTTCTTGGATTAGCGTCAGGCTTATTAATTGGAAGATTAATCATAGTTTGTCATTTCCTGCTCAGGCCAACTTATATCATTTCTGAAAAAGTCTATCTACCCCTAATCTCTCCTAAGTGTATTTATTATTAAGATCCTAAAGGGGAACTGAATAAATAATAAAACAAATCATCCTAAAAGGTGTCTTACGTCCAACTTAATGCCCAAGAGGCATTAGACTTACTAAATGATAGGTTCTAGACTTCAACAAATTCAGATTGCTCTAGTTAGACACTAAGCGCCAAACAAAACAAGTAAGACTATCAATTGGCGCATAAAATCTAAATATGCCTCAAAATTGATTATTAACGTGCTAGCAAATGCACATACAAACATACAATTGGAAATTATAACAACAAAATAGACTAATTTTTTAGAGGCAAAAAAGTATAATTACAATGTAGAAATTTTTAAAACCATGGGCAAATAGATTACTAGTTGCTAGCTTTTCAAATATGTTTAGCACGTTGCAAAATTATTTATAAAGCCCTAAGCAGAATCTATGTATAATAGACATGATGAAACATTTATGTAATCCTATAGGCATGATTTCTATATTTGAACTGATATGTTGTAATAAGAAGTACTATCCTTGAAGCGGTGTCATACTCATGGCCTGCAAGAGTATAAACTGTGTACGGCTCCTTAAGAAAAATGTCCGCTAGGTTGAAAATCTCGAAAGAGGCGGCCTAGGCAAAAGTTAGGACACAAAAAAATAAAAATAAATTAAAAGCTCACTGTCTGAACTACGTAATGACTTGATCCTCTTCACTGAGGTACGTAGGCAGCTTAGAGTATTATTACTCTAGGTTCAGTCATAAGAATAAAAAAAAGCGTCGCCATGTGAATATCATGCTAATTCTTTCAAATGAAGAGTCAATTACGCCAGATTTTGAGCTAAATTCAAACACAAATTTGTACTAATTCGTGCATCCTATGGATTTGATTTTTATACAGATTGAAGATATAGAAGTTATCTTCCAACAAAAAAATAAGCTCATTATTCCGGCACCCCTAATCCACGTTTTGAATTTTCTTCCACATGTGTGTAAAGCTGAAGAAAGCTGAAGATTCAAACATGCAGATTTTGAGCCAACTTCAAATATAAATTTGTAACAATTCGTAAATCCCATGGACGTGATTTTTATACAGAATAAAGATCTTAAAGTTATCTTTCCAACAAAAAAAATAAGCTCATTATTTTGAAGCTCCTACTCCCCGTTATGAATTTTCTTCCACATGTGCACAAAGCTGAAGATTCAAGCACACAAATTTTGAGCAAACTTCAAATACAAATCTATACTAATCCGTAAAGCCCATGGACGTGATTTTTACACAGATTGAAGATCTCAAAGTTATCTTTTCAAAAAAAGAAGGCCATCATTCCGGCACTACTACTTCATGTTATGAATTTTCTTCCACAAGTATGCAAAGTTGAAGAGTTAAGCATGGAGATTTTGAGCCAAATTTGAAGATAATTTTTTATTAATTCGTAAAGCCTATGGACGTGATTTTTATACATAATGAAGATATAAAAGTTATATTTTCAACAAAAAAAGAAGCTCATCATTCCGGCACTCTGACTCCAAGTTATGAATTTTCTTCCACAAGTGCGCAAAGCTGAAGAAAGCTGAAGGGTGAAGCACGCAGATTTTTGGCCAACTTCAAAAACAAATTTGTACTAATCCGTAAATCTCATGGACGTGATTTTTATACAGATTGAAGATATAGAAGTTATCTTTCCAACAAAAAAGAAGCTCATTATTCCGACGCCCCTACTCCGCGTTATGAATTTTCTACCTCATGAGCCTAAAATGCATGCCATAAAGTTCATCAAAATTCTAGCAGAATCTTCAAGTTTCAAAGCTCATCAAATTTGAGCAAAATCTTCAAGTCAAAATGCTCCTCGATGCATGAGTCTAAAACGAATATCATGAAACTCATCAAATTTGAGCTAAGTCACAAGTTTCAAAGCTCCACAAATTCGAGCCAAGTCTTCAAGTCACAAAAGCTCCATGAAAATGAGTTAAATCTTCAAGTTGTTACCCTTGGCCCTCATGAGTTTAAATCTATATGGTCCAAAAAAATTCAATAGGTTGAAAATCTTGAAATAAGTGGCCTAGACAAATATTTAAAAAAACTCACATGTTTTGCATTAAAGTATAAAGTAAATATATTTTATTGCCTCAAAATTGCAAGAGTTTTTACACATCAACAATCATAAGGAAGGAATGAAAAAAAAATGTACATATCATCCCATACAAAAGGTCTAAGTAGAAAAAACAATCAAACGTCAAGAAGTGGTTTGTCAACTCTCTTGGATGTCTTTATTAAGTTCGCATCACCTCTTCATCAAACATCATCACTTCAAATATTTTTATGGGTCGATGTAGCTGTAAATGAGCCCCTATCTTTGGCATAGGGGCATATTTTGAAGTCTGATTTGTAAAGTTGATCATGTGACAAGTGGTTGTTCTCCAGAACTAAGACACACTACAACAAAATCTCTTTCTCAAAAAAGTCAAAACTACAGAAGAAGAGGCATAAATTTTGATTCGTCGCCAAGCTTCAATTTAGAAAAAGATGCACTAAGTGTTGTTCTCGCCAAAGCTGCAAAAAAAAGATATTTCATGTGTGGTTCTTCATCAAAGCCATAATTCTAAAAGAAGATGTTCCACGCCGCAATTTTAGAAGAAGATGTACTAAGTGTGGTTCATCGCTAAAGCCGCAATTGCAAAAGAAGAGGCACCAAGTGTGGCTCGTCATCAAAGTTGAAACTACAAAAGAAGAGATATCAAGTGTGGTTCGTCGTTGAAGTCGCAACTTCAAAAAAAGAAAGATATTTGATGTGTGGTTCTTCATCAAAGCCACAACTCTAAAAGAAGATGCTTCACACCGCAATTGTAGAATAAGATGTACTAAGTGTGGTTCATCCGCTAAATCCGTAATTGGAAAAGAAGACGCACCAAGTATGGTTCATCATCAAAGTTGAACTACAAAAGAAGAGATATCATGTGTGGTTCGTCGTCGAAGACGCAACTACAAAAAAAAAGATATTTCATGTGTGGTTCGTCATCAAAGCTACAACTATAAAGAAGATGATCCACGTATGATTCGTTATCAAAGCCGCAATTGTTGGAGAAGATGTACTAAGTGTGGTCCATCTCTAAAGCTTCAATTGCAAAAGAAGAGGCACCAAGTGTGGTTCGTCATCAAAGTTGAAACTACAAAATAAGAGATATCAAATGTGGTTCGTTGTCGAAGCCGCAATTGCACACAAAACAAATTCATGTGTGGTTCATCATCAAAGCCATAACTCTAAAATAATATTATCCACGTATGATTCTTCATCAAAGCCACAATTGTAGAAGAATATGTACTAAGAGTGGTTCGTCGCTACAGACGCAATTGCAAAAGAAGAGGCACCAAGTGTGGTTCGTCATCAAAGTTGAAACTACAAAAGTAGATTCATCATGTGTGGCTGCAAATGCAAAATAAAATGCACCAAGTGTAGTTCGTCGTAAAAGATGCAGTTACAAAGAAGATGCACGAAGTGTGGTTCATCTCCACCAAAGCCACAATCACTAAAATATTACACCAAGTATGATTCATCGTCAAAATCGCAACTACAAACGAAGATGCATCAAGTGGTTCCTCGTCAATTATAGATTACCCCTCATTTTTTATGATATGATATTGAGGCTGTTTTCGATCCATTGTAAACCTACAAAACTAAAGAAGGAAAAGTGATGTGTCTCACGGCGCCAATTGCACGAAGCTTCAAATTTGCATGGTGAAAATTGTGGCATATGCTCTCGCGATCTTCATGATGAATGTGGTCATATTGACTTAAGAGAATTTTGTTCTTTCTCCATGTAAATGATGACAAATTCTCAATTACTACGGAAATCAATATGCGGCTCCTTGGCGAAGATGCAGAGAAGTAAACTCATGAATGTTGTCCAAAGTTAATTTGATCGCTAACTTTAAATCTGGTCAATCCATACGAACACTGATTTTGATTTTTGGATATGTTTCAGACTTAAGAGTATATTTTATATAGAATCAAGTCTCTATTAATTCAAGCTCTCCTACGTCAAGATACAAACGTTTTGGTGAAACTTCACAAATCTGCAAAACAATAATGACAGAATTGAAGACCAACTTCAAAAATTAATTCTCGTCAATCTATGAAGATTTTTACCTTGATTTTTGGATATGTTGTAGACTTTGATGTCTAGTTTCTATAGAATCAAGTCGTTAGTCATTCATAATCTTCTACACCAAGATAGAGACGTTTTGGCGAGACTGCATAGACCTGTAATAAAAAGACAGATTTTATAGCAAACTTCAAAAATGAATTCCCATCAATTAAGAAGTGTTTTGATTTTGAATTTCGGATATGTCGTATCTCTCAGAGTCTAGTTTATGGAACATCAAACGAATCATGATTTCGACATTTCTACAACAGGTTATGAATTTTCTACCGCATGTATGATGTGCTGAAAAAAGTGACGAAAATTGGGATTTGATATGCCTCAGGATGACAATCAACCATTGTAAGAGCATGTGTATTTATAGAAATTGGAAGTACATAAATTGCGTTCCTACAAATTATGAAAAAATCATATTTGAAACAAAATTATGGTAATTTTTTCTAAGAACCTGTCATGATTCAAGGGTATACCCTACGTGTAACAGGGCGTACTTGACCCCGAAGGGGTCTCATACAAGCCCTTAGCATAATCATAACATAAGTAATAGAAAAGTACGGAAAATTTAAAACTTCTTTTAAACCATAAAATCTAAAACATTTTCATAAAGCAAGCGAAAGTCTTTACTACACTTTTGTCTCAAACCATCTATTAAACTCTTGAATAAAACTCTTGGGACGCCGCCTATGTAAAAAGTCTAAAACATAAAGAAATGACATAAAGGAATAATGAGTTTGTCCTCAAAGCTATGAGGACTCACCAATTCTTCAACTCTTCTTGCTTCTTAGAAACCTAGCCTCCAAAGGAACTCAATCTACGAAACCCTACATTTGATTAGAATGTAGGCAAAGTATGCGTTAGTACAAAATGTACCAAGTATGAAAGCTAGCACAATAACATAAGAGCATCTCAAAATGATTAGTCAACATAATACATAAGCATAAGAAATAATAACATAGTCATACCATAATCTCCAACATAAGCATCATATAGTCAAAAGTTAACATAATACATAGTTAATGATAATAGGAGATAAGTCATAATCATATAAGCATAATTGACTCTTAGTCACCTATACCATAATAGAACCATTCTCAAGTAACCTCAAAAGCATACATGTGCAGAGCATGAATAGAATCACATAATACCACCCAAGCCAAGTATCCCTTTTTGGGAATCTTAATCATAGTCTATATGCATGGTTAAGTCTTAAGCCTTTCTACCATAAGGGAACCATACTTCTAAGTAACCTCAAGGCACACTTGTGCAATGCATGAAAGGCATCACATACTACCCTTCACATTAACCATAGCCTTGTAGTCATTTTAGTCATACTCACCTTCCTTTTGTCTCATTATTAGCTTAACTCTCATAACTAAGAGAATCCATCACCTTTAGGTCAACTATAGCAAGGACGGCACTATGGCACAATCCTATCTCAAATCTTTTCTTTAATAACCCTAAGTCATACTTGTGCAATGCATGCATAGCATCCCATAATATTATCCATGCTAAGTACCACTTTTAGGTCCTCTTACAAATACTTCTTGGTTTGGAACCTAGTTCATCTTTTTAGCTTTAGGACACTATGATGTACTCTCTTAAGCACATCTTAGTTCATTATGCTTTTGAACACTATGAGATGCTTCTCAAGCATGTCTTAGTTCATTAGATATGGAGATTGCTA
The DNA here is from genome assembly GCA_029582685.1 of Solanum piurae. Taxonomy (NCBI): domain Eukaryota; kingdom Viridiplantae; phylum Streptophyta; class Magnoliopsida; order Solanales; family Solanaceae; genus Solanum; species Solanum piurae. Next base: position 9,652 of record JAJOOO010010823.1, read on the forward strand.
CTAGAAACCTTCACACAACTATGTGAAAGATTCCATCACATGAGACCTAGTTTTAAGAAAACCCACACTCTACTACGTAAGAGTTCCCCCTTTGACTTGAATAGTCCTCACATCAACTAGGTGTGGTTCTCCTTTCTTCTTGGAGCCCGGACCCTATCTTGTGTGACACTCCATCTCATTATCAGTATCCACTTGGAGCCAAGCATACACCCTAAGATTTACACTATTAAGCCCAGCTTAACATTCATGTCTCATGGAAGGATGTGCTTAATAACCAATCCATGTTCAAGTTATTCTATCACTTTATACATTCAAGAATTCATAAGGTAGGTTAGGTGAGTATAGGCCTTTCACCAAAATTATACCTATTAGACTTTTACTCTTATTTACACTTTACTCTCAAATCCTTAGCATCTATAGTCAATCATATTAGCTTCTCTCTAAGGCCCTAGTGATAAACATTCACCACCATGAGTATTCATTATAAATAACTCTACAATATGAAAGCATCTTATGAACCTAGATTACAAGGCATTCAATCACATTCTCCATTACTAGGTGATTCTAGCCACAATTCATCATAAAGATTCAATTTTAACTTTACAAGTCAAGATCAATCATAATCAATAAGGTATAGTTCAATTCAAGGTTATATGATCCTAAATTTGAGCAATTACTACACATGACATTGATTTAAGAAGATCACCTAAGAACCTTCAATTTCACCTCTAATGACATAAACCACAAACTATGTAACACATCAAGTAAACTAGGGTTAACCATGGAAATCACATGAATTCATCATAATATATTAATTCAATACTAAATTAACCATAAATAAGTATTATCCAACCAATTGGAATCATACCCAACTATACCCACACATTGGAAGAAATCCTAACTTAGATTGGGGTTCTTCTTCACAAATTTGGGGAAATTCTAGGGGACTCTATGGTTGGAAGAACCCATAGATGATTAATATAAACATACCTTTAATCAAAGCCCTAACACAAGCTTTCAACAATGGAGGTTTTTCTTGGTCCAAGCTTCAAGCTCTATCTTCTTCTTCTTCTTCTTGGGTTTTCTAGAGAGATAAATATTTGAGAGGAGAGTGTTTTGGGATTTGGATTTGGGTCTTGTGATAAAGTGACTTAAATGGTTGTTTAAAAGCTTAAAATATCTTATATATGGGTTTTAGGACTAGGCAAAATGACCCCACCTAATAACTCCCACGTTTGGAATTTATTAAAAAACTCTCCTCTTGACAGTCTACTGTCCAAGCCTTCACGAGAGGCACCACGGGTCGTGGTCCTCACTAGTGACCTTGGTCCTGCTCGTGTTCTTGAACCAGTAGATAGGCCTTTGTGTCTTGGCCTCCACAAAACCAAGGGATGACCACGAGACCTCCCACAATCCGTGGTCAAGACCACGAGTCGTTGTGATGGTCGTGGCCCCTAGGCAGTGCCTTGGCCTCAAGGCCTTGCTTCCTCACACCTAAGAGGACTTCACGAGACCCATCACGAACTGTGGTCAAGACAACTGGTCGTGAAGGTGGTCATGAACATGGGCAGTGCTTGGCTTAATGATGTCTTGGCTCCTCTCCTCCTAAGGCATCTTCACGAGCCTTCCCACGAACCGTGGTCAAGACCACTGGTCGTGAAGTAGCTCGTGGAGGTAAGCCACCTTGAGGCAGCCCTTAGGGTGCTACTGCCTTGGCCTCACGAACCACACCACGAACCGTGGTCCACATCACTGGCCATGGTGGTGGTCGTGGTCTTGAGGCAGTGTGCTTCAAGGTTGGGGCAGCCTTGGCCTTTGGCTTAGGCTTTGCCCCTCGCCTTGGCACTTGCCCTTGCAACCCTCAACCTAACCTTAGGTGGTATTCTAAATTACGAGGTCTAACACGTACCTTGACGTTTAACCCCTAAACCCCTCATTCTAAGCATAGAAAGTCTCACCTACGACTCTAATCCATATACATCAAACTCTATAACCCTAGCTTGAGGCCCTAGTTTGATCTACTAGTTTCTGGGGTATTATAGAATCAAATTATGGTATGTTTCTATAGGAATCAAGTTATGGAAGATTCCATGAGAATCAAGTTATGGAAAATTCCATTGGAATTATATAAATATATTTCACGAATTCTTCAAGCCTTGTCTTTAAAGGTTCAATAAGTTGGACACCGCAACAAGCCTCGAAGCAGGGGACATTTGTAGACAGTGAAATTTTATTGATAAATCCATACTAAATTAGGATTAAATCTTAAATTCATGATACGTTGACCAAGTCAAATTACTGGTTAATAAAGTCGGATTAATATTTAAGTCAAAATTATATGATTTAAATCAAGTCCAAATTACATTTGGGCCAGTCCGTTAAGTTGACAAGATGAGCCCAACTCATGTTCTTCAGGCCAGGGGTCAAAATTGCTAGGACCAAAATACCCCTAAAGCCCTAGCTCAAGCCTATATAAAGAGGTCTTCATAAGACCAGAATACACACATACATACAGAGAAATACATAGAGAATCCTTGCTCTTCAGTGGTAATATGCAAGTCTTTCACATACAAAGAAGTCTATAAAGATTGTAACCTTCGCATAAATTCAAATACAAATACTGTTGTTTACTTGCTATTTTCCTTTCCTGTTTGCTGTATTTCAGGGACGAAACTTTAGACGCATACAATATTGAGAAGCGACTAGTGTCAATACTATATTTTAGCCACGCCGCGCCACAACACTATATGTTATCTGATTAGTACGTTGTCTATTTGTTGATTGTTAATAATATTGACTTTGTTTCAATATGAAATACTCAAATTAGTGATTAAATTGTGGAAGACGAAAGAATTAAGCATGAAGTTTGTGGTCCTTGTAATCAAAAGAGAAAAGAAACTACATTAATTTGGTATTAATTGTATACAAAGAAACCATAAAGTTTTTGAATATGAGAGCATGCATCCCAATACTAGGGGAAAAGAAGCTAAGGTAGTTTATATGTGTTGCACAATGGGGGCATGATGCATCTCGTCAGGCTGTTGGGCTAATTGAATGTCCAAAATCTCTACTCTCCGGTTCATTTTTTTCCTGATTCTTATGGCTATATCTGCCGGATCAAACCGCCCCATTATGCTTATTCTCTTCTCTTGCTTCTCAATCAGATGCATCTCTATTTCTACACATATATAATAGAGTTTAATTTAATTTGGATCCATCAACAAAGAATTATATATGCCAGCTTACCTTTCATTCGCAGAATGATTCTTCTCATTTTCTTGCAACAACAAGGGCAATCTAGATTAACCCGCATCACCATGCATACCTGCTGCGATTATATATCAATTACAATTATAATTATATATGTACGTACGTTCCAAAAATTATATATGATATATTGGAGTAGTTACCTGTCCTGTCATGAAATAAAGGTACAATGTTATGTTATGTTGGGACAAAACCTCAATTTTTAGTGATGATATATGAACCTTAGCCTTTTGTAATAATACTAATACTAGCAAGAGGGATCAATCCATTAATTACTTGGCCCGCTAAGAAGCCTTTGGAATGAGGGTTACGTTACGTCATACCACAATTACAATTTACTAGGCTTTTTCAAGCGTAGGTGTTACCTAATATTAGATTCATCAAAATTCCATTCTTTTCTTGAACTCAAACCACACCCATTAAGAAATGTGACAAACTCATTTTACCTAATTGTTACTTCTAAATATCGTCAGTGTTAGATTAAAAATGTTTAGTTGTGAAATGTATAAACATATATTTATAGGACTACTTTAAATCCCATCCATCTCAAATTTAAAGGACCATTTATGTCGTGCTAATATATAACAACTATATTCCGGGATATGGATCAAATGTAAATGACTTTATTAAAACAAAACAAATGAAAGTAACTTTCATAAGTCATTTCTGTAACTTGAATGATTGGAATAATCCCAATAGGCATTCAATAGGTAAATATAACCTTAACTGTAGCATAAAGAACATCCCGATTCTCTGTGTGTGCTTGAGACTTGATAAACGTATTTTGAGCTTAATGCTCGAAATTAAAATTTGACTCAAAAAGCACTTAAAACTTATTAAAGCTTTTGGAATGTCATTCCTTAACCAAATCAATTTTGAATCCTTACCCCTTAATTTTTGGTCTGCTTTCTATTTTCACCAATGATCCATTTCATAGCTAGGCCAGAAACTATCAAATATTTGATTGATTCCAAATGCTTTTAATCGGGATAGAGGCTAAGGTAAAAGTGATAAAAATGATAGATGTCTTTAAAGACTTGGGAGAATAACAAAAAAGAAGAGGAGATTACGGGGGTGTTTGTTATGAAGGAAATTATTTATAAAAAAAATTGAAGTACTTTTTCTACTTATTTTCTAGTGTTAGATAAATATACATAAAATATTATATATTATAAATTAAGCCATCGAGGGTGAGGGGTTGGGGTAGGATGATGGAGCTGTTGGGGAAAATACTACAATATTAATATTAGATTGGAATTATAAGTAATAAATAACTTATCACAAACACTGTGTCGTGGCGAGCCACTGCCTTAAAAGTGATTTCGGCTCGACTCCGATGCAAATCGTTGTAGCATGTCGCTTTCCAAGGTTCCACAGTTACTCTCAAACACGTGCCCTCGTGACTGAGAATTTGGAGGTTGCCCAAAACCAATTGCCCAAAATTATTCTAAGAATAAGAAGGAATGAGGGAAATGTTTTCCTTTCCTTTTTGTTGGTTGTCTTAGCATTCACAAACGATACTACTTATATAGGAAACTTATGTAGGAGTTATTGTAGATTCAAGAGTTAATTTTGATAACACATTGTAAATCTTGATGACATTAAAGACCATTGCATCACATTCTACAGAAACTCTTGTTTTGTTTTGAAATGGAAATTTATTCTCTTTGTAACGTATTTTACTTTGTGTTTCTTTGCATCAATAAATGAATAAGTGAGAATTAATATCACAGGAGCAAGAGAGGCTGAAGTAAGTATCCGTATGCAAAGTTACTCCTGAAACTTGTTTTTGTTAATTTTGTTAGAGAAGCCAACACACATATATGTATATATATATATATATAAATAAAGCAAAATATTTTAATCAACCAAATATGAAGTGCAAAAGATTTTTTAGGCAAATGATTGATGAGCAGGATAATGGAAAGATTTAATCATTGTAAAGGAGTGAGGAATAAGGTACAATGTTTTTAATAAAATTGAGTCAAGAGGTGCAAGAGGAGAGGAAGAAGCGCATGAGGAAAGCAAATGTTGAAGCTTCTTCTTTTGCATATTCACAAGTTAGAGTCACCTTGTTCTCCACCACACTTACTAATATAGATTTCGTTTCTCCTGCAATCCAAACCAAAATAATACTTAAATATACCATCAACCTAAGCCTACCAAGTTTTGATAAAGATACGTATGTATTATAAAAAAAACATTAAATATTTACCTTTTAACGAACAGGGACATGACCAGATTAAAAAGAAAATAAATACTAACATTTTACAAATTCATTAATTTAACATTTCCCCAAGTGTATGGAATGGGTTTAATTGTTGGGTTTGAAAAGTGAATCGCAAAGAGGCAAATTTATGAAAGAATTGAAATTGATTACTCTTTAATAGTCTAATTTGATTTGACACAAAATTTAAGAAAATAAAGAAACATACTAAAAAGGAAATAGTTCATTTTATCTTTAAAACGGAGAGAATATATGAAGAGTTGGTAATCGAATTAAGATGAAATTTTATTGAAGGCTTTGATATTCTGCTTTAAAGTGAGAATAAATTTGATACCATATTTAGTTGCAGATAGGGGTGTACGTGACAGGGTTGGTTTGGATTTTTCAAATATCAAATCAAATCATTTATGTAAAAAAATTAAATTTATAAACCAAATCAAACTAATAAAATTTGGATTTTTTTGGATTTTTCAACCTCGGGTTGGTTCGGGTTTTTCAAATACCAAATCAAACCATTTTGTCGAGTTTTTAAATTTATAAATCAAACCAATCTAATAAACCTCGGATTTTTTCAGATTTTTGGATTTTTTCGGTAAAGTTTGCATACAAACATATAATTAATTTGTGCTCCAAATATTTATTTAGTCCAACCAAAATACAATTATCTAAGGTGTTTCTTAAGAAAATAACACAAAATATGAGATGAGTACTAATGACACTAAAATATTCAATAAAAATAATAATGAAATCATCATATAAAATAAATATTGCAAAGTCATAATGAAAATGATCATAATTTAAAAGTACTAAATCATGCTAAAATAAGT